>JANHFL010007206.1:41859-55198 GCA_032468155.1 Oxyrhabdium leporinum | reverse complement strand
GGATGTCTGAATATCAATCAGAATAGAGCTGGAAGGGATCTTGGGGGTCTTCTAGTCCAACTCTATGCTCAAGCAGGACACCCTTTACCATTTCAGACAGGTGGCTATTCAGTCTTTTCTTAAAAACCTCCAGCGACAAAGCACCTACAAGTTCTGAAGGCAAGCTATTCCACTGATTAATTGTCCTCACTGACAGAAAGTTTCTCCTTAATTTCAGGTTGCTTCTCTCCTTGAGTAGTTTCCACTCATTGTTTTTGGTCTTGCCTTCCGGTGCTTTGGAAAATATGTTGACCTCCTCTTCTTTGTGGCAGCTCCTCAAATACTAGAATACTGCTATCATGTCAACCCTGGTTGTCCTTCTTTTCTCTAGACTAACCATGCACAATTCCTGAAATTATTTTTCATATGTTTTTGTCTCTAGACCCTTAATTATCTTAGTTGTTCTTCTTTGCACTTTTTCCAAAGTCTCAACATCTTTTTTTTGTAATGCGGGGACGAAAACTGGATGCAGTGTTCCAGGTGTGGTCTAACTAAGGATTTATAAAGTGGTACCAATACTTCATGTGATTCTATGCCTCTGTTTAAACAACTAAGGATTGTATTAGCTTTTTTGACTGCTGCTGCACACTATTGGCTCATGTTTCCGTGATCTGCCACTAGGACTCAAAGGTCCCTCTCACAGTTACTGTTTTTAAGCCAGATTTCACCTAATATATACTTGTACCTTTGATTTTTTCCTGCCTAGCTTAAAAGCTTGTTTTTCTCCACATTAAATTTTATGTTGTTGGATAGGGCCCGTTCAAGTCTGTCAAGATCTTTTTTAACCCTGAGCTTGTTTTCTGGGGTATTGGCTATTTCTGTCAGCTTAGTGTCACCTGCAAATTTGATGAGTTCCCCTTCTATTCCCTCATGTAAGTCAGTTATGAAAATATTGGAGAATATTGGGTCTGAGACAGAACCTTGTGCTTCCTCCACTGTTTACTTCCCTCCATGTAAATGTAGTACCACTATTTGCTGAATAGTTTGTCAGCCAGTTACAAATCCATCTGGTGATGATGCTGTCTACTCCATATATTTTTTTTAGTTTACCAAGAAATAGGTTGTGGTCTACTTTGTCGAATGCCTTGCTGAAGTCTAAATTTACTATGTCCACAACATTTCACTGGTCTACTAATTTAGTCACTTTGTCAAAGAATGAAATAAGATTGGTTTGGTATGATCTATTTTTAACAAACACACGCTGACTTCTAGTTATAACTTTGTTTCTAGATGTTCGCAGATCTGTTTTTTTATTATCTATTCTAGTATCTTCCCAGTTATTAATGTTAGGCTGATTGGTCTGTAGTTTCCTGGGCCTGTTTTTCTTCTCCTTTTTTGAAGATGGGACCACATCAGCTCTTTTCCAATCCTATGGCAGTTCCCTGGTGCTCCAGGATTTTTTTAAAAGATATGGTACAATGGTTCTGAGATCACATTTGCCAGGTCCTTCAGAATTCTGGGATGTAACCATCAAGTCCTGGTGATTTATATTAATCAAGATCAGACAGGGCATTCTTTTTTCCTTTTATATTGATCTATATGGATTCTAGGTTTTTATCCTTGGTTTTGCGTATTTCTGTAGAGATGTAGTGATCTTTTATGTATAATGCAACTGTACCTCCTCTTCTGTTAGGTCTGTTTCTTTTGAATAGTTTGTATCCTTCCATCAGTACATTCCAATCATGAGTTTCATCCCACCAAGATTCAGTAATGGCAACTATATCATAACTGCCTTCATGTATTAATACTTCAAGTTCACGCTGTTTGTTCCCTAAATTTTGATCATTAGTATATGGGCACTTGAGTCCTTTGTGGGTCTTGGGTATGTTTCTTATATCTCCTACTTTGTAACTGGGATTTCCATCCTTCCCATAACTCTCTACTTCCTTATGTTTTTTTTTAAATTTCTTCTTTCTCTTTATTCCCTACCTCCTTACGTGATTAGTTATATAGTGATTTTAGCTTGGAGTTAGGTTCTAAAGGTCATGAAGATTGGAGGGCCCCTCCCCCCTCAATTTTAGTTTCCTTTTGATAAGACAAGTCAGTGTTTTTCTGAATATATTCTTTCCAGTTCTTGTGAGGTGCAGTCCATCCCTTGCCGGTAGCCCCTCATGTAGGTAATGTAGACCATGGTCTAGGAAGCCAAAGTTCTGTTGACGACGCCATTTTTTAAGCCAGTCGGTCATTTCTAAAATCCTTTGCTCCCTCATTGAATGTTGGCCTTTTGTTGGAAGTATAGATGAAAGCACCATTTGTGCTCCTAGTTCTTTAACTTTCTTCCCTACCTGTTCGTAATCTCTTCTTATTGTTTTCAGATTCATTTGTGTATCATTAGTCCCCATGTGTAGGAGAAGAAAAAAGGGGTAGTAACCCATGGGGTTGATTGTTTTACTCAGTTACATCTTTGATTTTTTTCTCCAGGGAGACAATATACCTCCCTAGATTAACTGCCTGTTCTCTAAATTATAGTTTCTGTTCCCCTAAGAATTTATTCTTCTATCATCAATATTCACTCCTTTTTTTTTTCCCCTTAGGGAAGTCTGGGATACTTTTCTTCCTCTCGCAGGAATGCTGGGTTGTCTCTCTTTTTTAGAAACTGTTGATGAATGCTCTTTTGTGGGTGTCTGCATATTTTCTTCCAGTGGCAGGCTATGAAAGCAATTGTTCAATTCCAGAAGGGCTTCATTGGATTGGACTAGGATAGATAGTAGGGGCTTTACTCTTGGTTGTTGTCTTCTTCTAAAAGTGACATGTTTCTATCAGTCTTGATTTTTAGGTATATATGTAGGGTTGTTTTTTAGGGAAACTATTTATTCCCAGTTGTGTTCAATTTGACTGAATTGGTAATATGTTACCAGACACTGAAGTACAGGATGAAGATGATGCTTGTCTTTTTTATATGTGCTTCTATAAAATAGCTTGGTCAGTCTGGTTGCTGACTGGGCATATACAGGATACTGCTTTACTTTCTAAACAAGAATGGAACTTTGGAGGGGAAATGATACTCCATTTGTAACACAACCAAATAATACTAGCTGGGCAAATTTGTACTGTGTTTGAAATCATTACAACTACAGAAACATACGCTGTTCAAATGTAACCTTGCTGCTCTACAATCACTAAAAATATTGCGTATAAGTGCATCAGAAATAACACTAGTTATGACTACCTGCTTTCCCTTGCCTATTAACCCAACTGGCCTGGCATCAATTCCAATGTATTTCTGGCCAAATCAGAATTCCTTCTATCTTTTCCTTGCACAAGATTATGCCATCTGTCTATATAAGCTGATGGCAACCGATACTTTATGATGAGAATAGAGCAGCAGAAGAAATTTGCCTTTCTTTGCTATTTCCTGCTTAATAGATGTGATGGTTTTAGCTTCTGACTTTTTGCCAGTTGGCCTTCAGAGGTGTTGAGTCAAAAGGACCAGCTGGACTGCAGGGCACAGGGTGAAATCAACACAGATCACAGCTAATTGCAAAGTGCAAGCCTTCTCCTAATTGCCCTGATAAATTATTGATGAGAGAAGATATTTCTTTTTAGGGTACCATGTGAGGTGAGAGTTCCAGGCCTAAGTAGGTCTATATCAGAAGGTCTTATCTAATCCTTTTTTTGGGGGGGAGGGGGTGCAATTAGGGAATTAACTCTGGTTAGGGAAGAAGCAGAGCAGCAAAATCCTTCTATAGACTGTACTACCTATGAATATTCCAGATGGAAGAGATTCCAAAAAGCACATCTGCAACTCTCCTGGAGGCTGTCAGTTCTTTAAGTGTTATTGACAAGAGGGATCCCTTTGATGCCATTAGCTGTGCACCTCATTGATTTTCTTTGTTTTAACAAGGAAATCATTACAGTTTATACAACCTGAATACTCAAGTCTTTAACTCTTTCCAATTTCTATTTCTGCAGTCAGTTTTGTGCACTTAGCTGGCAGAACACTCACCTTTCTCCTGAACGATTTTTCCCTCCGAGCTGATTCCTAATAGGATAAATATTAACACAAGCACGACAGTCGCTGCAATAACTTTACACTGGCTTGCACATACTCAAAAGCATAGAGGAGCTGGGCTGCCTCTAAGCCATATAACTCTTAGCTGTTAGTTAGTACAGTATTCCATTTTGCACAAATGGTAGAAAATAACCCACCCCTTTGTCTGCATAAACATTAGCAGCTTAGGAATTTCATTTCACTGTATGGTCCTGTAAGGCCCAAAGCAGATACTGGTTCTTTATTTCTAATGCATTTGAGGTATGTTGTCCAAAAAGTGGACTGTAGCTACTTTAAAACAGCTGCTGCTTTTGAATCCTATCTCCGAATGGTTTGGAATACTACTCATGTATCTGGCTTCAATGAAGAACTTCACCATATTATCTCAAATATCCTGGCGATAGAAAGTAGAATAACAGAGTTGGAAGGAATCTTGGAGGTCTTCTAGTTCAACCTCCTTCTCAAACAGGAAACCTTATACCATTCTGGACAAATGATTGCCTAACCTTTGCTTGAAAACTTCCAATGAAGGAGCATCCGCAACTTCTGGTGGCAACCAGTTCCACTGATTAATTTTTCTCATTGTCAGGAAATTTCTCCTTAATACTAGGTTGGATCTCTCTTACAATATTCTGTCCGTGAAGATGAAAGAAACCAAGAACACCTCACTCTGAACTGTAAATTGCCTGAATCAAGTCAAGTCTCTGATATGCCAACATACTTTCACATTGATCTAGAAATATCTCCCGTGATGGTGGTTTCAGATCATCTTTATACTCATAGAGAAGGAAGATAAACTTTGAATTGGTAACATTAGCACCAATGAACCTTTCGAGAAGATATGGTATACTAAACAAACCTTACAATAGTCATAATTTGTGTAGGCCATTATATACTTCATTCAAGAACAGGAAAGCAAATAAGGTAGCAAAATTGGTAGAAATATGATGGGACAATCTGAACATAATGGTTGGTATCTGGTGTCATTTGCTTATTTGTTATTCTGTTTTTTATCTTATCTGTTTTGTGGGTTTTGTTTTTTGAACTGTCCTGTATTTGGAGAGGGGGGGGGGTTAGGCTATGAGCCCCGGAGATTCATTTGGAGTCATAAGCATCTAAATTGAATAAGTTAAATGGAATTCCCCAGCCTAGATTAATCCTAAATGTTCACTAAAAAATCTGCTTAGACTAACTTCGGTGCTTAAGATACTATAGTCTGATAGGTACTCAAGATTACCTTGCTCATCCCTGGTGGCGATGGAAAGTTCTTGTCGATAAAGCAATGGCCATCACAGAATGCTTACTTAATGCTGCCATTGCAGCTCCCAAATTAGAAGAGATTTCTCAATTCCCAGGTGAGCCCTATTTAAATTAATCTAAGTTGGGCTCCTCTCCTCTCCCCTCAACTCTGACTCTTCTTAATGAAAATTGACACACAACAACCTTTCATTCCGAAACATCTCTAGGGACTGTCCGCTCTGTTTGTTTCAGTCAGGTCTTGATTGCAAAGAAAGAGCTTCCCGCTGCCAGAAGTATTAGCTCCTGCGCGAGGCAGGGTTTTTTTTCCCCCTGCAGTCTTTTCTTCATTCCTGTGCTCAGGAGCACAACCAGAAAATAAAACTGAGGAAAAGTGCTGCCTCATTGTTTGTCTTACAACTTTAATGAGCTCCAGTTTCAGGCTAGCAAATTGCCTGACCTTACAACATTGTGGTTGCATGCTCTTTGTGTGTCTGTGTTGGGGGGGGGGGGGAAGAAGGGGATAAAAAGGAGATGCAAGGGAGTAGCTAACAAATACATCTGCTCATGTTTCTTTTACAGGGCAGGTCAGGGATTGTTGGGTTTCTTATTTGTCTAGAACTATAAGAAGCAGTTCACTGAATTTGAGATTTTTTTAAAAAAAAGTTTGCACTGACTTTTTCATGTATTTTGACACTTATTTATTTATTTACGCTCATATGTTGCTTCAGCCTTGACTAACTCTAAGCAGCTTATCCTCCCAACTACAGTAAGCCAAGCCAATGTTAACCAATAATTTTACTGAAGGAGGGAATTCAGTCATATCGGCCTGCCAAAGACTTGGAAATGCTAAGTTTTAATGTCTTTCTTGAATCTTAATAGGGTAGTGACAGTCTAAGTACAAGGTAAATGACATTCCAAAGCAGGGACAGCAGAGAAAGCACAGAACCATCCTTGTCAGCAGATTATGGACTTAAAGAACTGTCCTCTGCTCAAACAGGGATTCAAAAGGAGCCCTAACACTAACTGGATGAGCAGCAATCACTAGCAAAAAGTGGGCCCCAAGATACTCATCTCCAAGGATATGGCTCCAAAGATAGGTAAAATTGCAAGCAAAACATGCATAATTATGCCCAGGTCTTGCAAAGAAATATCATCATAATGCATTCTTAGAAATTACCATGAAAACAATACCAAAGACATGAGACGAGCCATCTATGATGGCAATATACAAGGAAGTGAATGAGTTGAAGAAAACACAATCATATTAGACCAATTCCTTTATTGAAGAGATTCACAACTGCATTAGATGAAGAAATGAGGGAGTTTGTGCTCTGAATTATACACATGAACCATACAGGTGATATTCTATAAATAAACCACAAATTTATTAGAAATCCTTAAGAATCCATCATTATTAAGAAAATGGATATTAGGTGGACGTCTTCCTAGATGTGGAAAAAGCTTTTGATAATTTGGAATGGACTTTTGTTACATCCAGTCCTAAACAAAATTAATCCTAGAGAAAAATTAAAAACCTGGGTGGAGGGTAGATATCAACATCAAACAGCAAAGAAGGCAGTGAATGTAATACTCTCTGCGATTCAATTAGCAAAGGGAAAAGACAAGTTGCCTACTCTCTTTTTTGTTTCTTATCCCCCTAAATGTTTTGACCAGCAAGGTCCAAAACAACAACAACAAACCAAGCAGGTAATTGGGATCAACATTCAAAGAGAGGAACACCAATTGAAATACTATACAGACAACGTAGTACTAACAATTATGCACCACAAACCGTATATCAGTTAATTAAAGCAATCAAGGGTTTCAGTTGCTTTTCTGGGTGCAAACTCAACATAAAGGAAACATAAACAAGCTAAGACATGCAGAATTTGGATTTTGAAGAAAAAGAGGCATTGTTTAAAAACAATAATGAAAATTACTCAAACAGAAATGAGCAATAATTAAAGAAGTTTAAAGCAGAATATAAAAATGTTTAAGTAATAGTTACTGGTTGGAGGAAAAAAAGAAGAGAAAAAGGGAAAGAATGAAGGGAAAGAGATGAGGCTACTTGAATGTTATTTTCCTGTAACACCTTTTTATTTTATGTCACTATATTAATAATATTAACAAAAATTTGTAACAATATAGATGCTTTCATGAGTTTGTCTTAACCCTGGGCATTTTTCCTGACACGTTTGGAGACTAATCAAAACATGACAGTTGGACAAGTTTGATATTTTGGTTTTAAAGAAGCTGTTTAGCATTTTCTTTGCTTGTTTTTGGTGGGGGAGATTTTAAGGCTAATTAACTTCCTAATTTATTCTTATTTCTTTGCCATGTTTACTTGTTTGATGTGCTTTCCATACTCGGGATAAATTAAATTATAAGGATTTTTGGAAATGTTAAGTGTATACTTTTTTGAAAAATTAGAGGCGATTGGCACGGATACAGTGCTTCCTACTTCCTCGCATAAATTCACTTTATTTGATAGATGTGTTAGTGAGCCTGCATATAAAGGAAAAGAGGAAGTTCAGCAATATATTTCCATTGGCAGAAATATTCTCATGAGTAGATGGGTTGGAAAGAGGTTCTCTGTGCTTTTTCTAGTCTTCCCCTGTGCTGTTCAGATATGTTCTGGATAAACCCCTTTTGTAGAGGATTTTAGGCATTTGTTGGGGAAGGAAGTGCAAATCCAATTATGCAAGCAAACATACTCTTATTGTACAATGTAGAATATCACTCCATCTGTTTCTTTGGGTGAACAGATGCACCTGTTCTGGTATCAGTGCAACGCCTAGACCAACAAACATTTTGCAATGTTTCTCACCTCTCTCTAAGAATAAGATGATCATGTGATATATAAAACAGAACAGAAATAGAAAATAAAACAGTGGATTAGATTCCATGATTGATCCAGCTAATACTCATGGATAGATTCCAAGTTGAATTCACAGTTTATTTGGAAAGAAATATGAGGTTAAATGTATATGATACGTTATATAAAGAAAGTGAAACAGGCTTTTTGAAATTATGAACTGTGAAATTATGAACTGTAATTGGTTTCGGCTAGAAAATTGGTGAGGAAAAAAGTTTGAGGTAATGATATACGTACTCACTGTAGCTTAAAAAGAAAAGTGGAGTTTGGTTCTTAGGATGTTTAATTGGGTTTTACCTATAAACTATTTTATGAAGATTTTGTTGGTTACACAAAGCTTCCTACAAATAGAAAACCTTACTTTGCCCTATGAGGCTTCTGATCCAGCAAAATAATCCTGTCAAAATGAAAAGTGTGTATCTCTCTCTCTCTCTCTCTCTCTCTCTCTCTCTCTCTCTCTCTCTCTCTCTCTCCCTCTCTCCCTCCCTCCCTCTCTTTCTTGCTCTCTCCTATTCTCTCTCTCTCTCTGTACGTGTGCATCCATGTACTCATTCTTGTACAATCCTCTTTGTCTTTCAGGAAACCGCAGCACAATGTTGTAGGTCCTTCCAGAACAGGAGAAAATGTCCTGGGAATTATAAAGGTAGAAGGAACTGGCAAAGATCACTTCTGTTGCACCACTGGCAAAATAAAAGCTGATTCCAACTTGCTGAAATGAAAACATGAAGCACTTCTAATAAATAATAATACAGAATGTCAGAACATTCCTCTACATCCTTGTATTTTTTTTAAGGCTCAAACAGAACAAGACAAAGGAAGAATAGAATGAACTACCTGACAGATATTACAAGGGAAAGAATGGTCAACAACAACAACAAATCTCAGTTTGGAAGTTTTCATTAAACCTCAGTAACATTTGGGGAATGAACTGCTTCTAAAGTGCACAAGGAGAGAGCAATAAGGACATGATATGCTGTGGTATCAAATATGATTGGTGCCCTTTTCATTCTAAGGTTGATGGATTGAAACTTTTATCCTTGAGAAAATAATACTTTTAAAAAAAATATCCCTATCCTGGAGATGCTAAAAACAACATATTTGTGCCATTGTTTATTTGACAATGTAATAAAAAATGCATGTCCAAGTACAGATTAAACATTTAAAAAAAAAAACAAAGGTTAAAAAACTGTTTATTATGTGAAATGCCTTTTGTCTTGGCTCAATTTATGATAAATTACTTCCAGTTTCATTACTTTATAATATATCTCCCATGACATTTAATTATACTTATTCCAAACACATTAAGCCAATCAGTTTGAACAGGCTCTTATTAATATGCAAATTTTAGCTTCTGAAAACCCATGAATCTGTGAAAAAAAAATCTCCTTAGGTTTTAATTATGTCCATTCAGGAAGTTGGTCTGTTCAATCAGACGCTTTCCTATTCAACAAGCTTTATGAATCAGCACTTGAGTAACCATTTCTGTGATCGGATATGTCAGTAGCATTTGCCATACAAAGTTGGGAGAGGAAAGAAGATGAGAGATGGGCATCTATCGAGCAGAAAGGGAGGCAAATGATGACCTAGGCATGATGGCTTGATTACCCAAATGCCATAACTTATATTTTTAGGTAAGACTTCCAGACAAAAAAACACAATGCTGAATTTATATGATGTCACCAAACATGTAGTTTGTTTTGCTGCAAATGCTATAGAAGGGAAGGGGAGGAGATGAGGGGAGGGCAGAGGACAGGAGACGACAAGAGAGGAAGGGGAGGAGAGGAGAGGAGAGGAGAGGAAGGAGAGGAGAGGAAGAGGAAGAGGACAGGACAGGACAGAGGAGAGGAAGGAGTGGAGAGGACAGGACAGGACAGGAGAGGAATGGAAGGGAGAGGAGAGGAAGGAGAGGAGAGGGAGGAGAAAGGAAGGAGAGGAGAGGAATGGAGAGGAGAGGAAGAAGGAGCAAGGGAGAGGAGAAGAGAGGAATGGAGAGGAGAGGAGAGGAAGGAGAAGAGAAGAGAGGAAGAGGAGATGAAGGAGAGGAGAGGAATGGAGAGGAGAGGAAGAAGAAGGGGAAGGAGAGAGGAAAGGAGGAGCAAATCAAAAATGACTTGGAATAAAAGTCATATACATGTAGTCCTCAATTTACAGCCACAATTGAGCCAAAAATTTCTGTTGTTGAGACAGTTGTTAAGTGAGTTTCGCCCCATTTACAGTCTTTCCTGCTGCAGTTGTTAAATAAATCATGCAGCTGTTAATTTGGTAACATGGTTGTTAACTGAATCTGGCTTTTCCATTGACTTTGCTTGTCAGAAGGTCACAAAAGGGGATCATATGACCCTGAGACAGTGCAACCATCATAAATAAGCTTCATTAAACAAAAAGAGTAAGACCCCCTCCTTTGCTCACTGGATTCTCAGTATGCTCAGTGTAATGATGTACAGGTAGCCATCAGTGTAATGTACAGGTAGCCATCAGTGTAATGATGTACAGGTAGCCATCAGTGTAATGATGTACAGGTAAACCATTTGTTTAGCGACCGTTCAAAGTTACAACATCAATGAAAAAAGTGACTTATGACAGTTTTTCACACTTACCACCATTGCAGCTTCCCCATGGTTACATGATCGAAATTCAGATGCGTGGCAACTGGTTGGTATGTATGATGGTTGCAGTGTTCCGGGGCTGTGTGATCACCTTTTGCTACCTTTAGACAAGCAAAGTCAATGGGGAAACCAGATTCGCTTAACAACCATGTTACTAACTTAACACCTGCAGTGATTCACTTAACAACTGTTGGAAGAAAGGATGTAAAATGGAGCAAAACTCATTTAATAGTTGTCTTGCTTAACATCAGAAATCTTGGGCTCAATTGTGGTCATAAACCAAAGACAACCTGAATAGGACAAGCTCTGATTTGTGGAAGCAAAAAAAACCCTAAGTACATTCCTGTGATATGACCATCATTCTAACCACAGTCCAAAATGTCCATGATTCCTCTTTCCCCCTCTTTCCTCCAGTGTCTAAATTCAGAGCCCTACATGTTCAACTTCCATTCGGTTGCTCTCAGGTTCTTCCCATCACACTAATCTGTGTGCCAAATTCTCAAGGGGATATTTTTTATTCCCATTTGTAGTAACTTAAAATCCCCTTTTATTTACTCATTAAAACAATGTGATTATCTGAGCACAGCTATTTAAAAACATTTATTACCCAAACTAATTAGCAATTGTCACATTGAATGTGCTACATTAATTTTTCAATAATTAAAATTAAATGAATAGGGGAAAAATCAAATTCAACAGGTTTTAATTTGGGGGAGGATATTGTTATGATTTTAGGTAATCCATGTAGGTGCTACATTTGTAAATTGAAATATATCTCTGGCAAAGATCCTGCTTCTTCAAAACAAAAACAAAACAAAACAATAACCATACAGGTGGAAATAATGCAAAATTAAAATTATGTACATAAAAGATGCACATTGTCTTTGGAGAACAGCTAGAAAGGATAGAATGAGTGAATAACGCCTTCTCCTTTATAATCCTTTACAGCCCTCTCTAAGCAGTTTACAGAGCCAACATATTGCCCCCAACAATCTATTTTACTGTCCTTGGAAGGCTGGAAGGCTGAGTCAACCTTGAACCAGTCAGGATCGAACTTCTGGCAGTGGGCAGAGTTAGCTGTATTCTACTGAATTCTAACCAGCGCACCACTTCCTAAAGGGTAGAAACGAGTGTTTCTCTGAAACTTGTTTCACTTGCTGATACTGGATGATTCCCAAGTACTCAATGAAGAGTAAAGTGAGGGAAATTATGCCTAGGGGAATGGTGGTTATAGTAAATATGACAAAGCCCGGGTTCACAAATGTGCTCAGGTCCACAGATTCCCTGCAACTTTGTTTGTGGTCCCCTTTGGGAAAAAGAACCAGACTAATGAAATGCCTGCAGGCTGATGTGATACATGCCCCTTTTCAGGTGAATACAAACAAGGAGTGGGCATGTAGGTAGATTACAAAGGTAGTCAATCCCTCTTGAAAGTGGAGTTTCAAAGAGGCAGTAGCGTGCCTCTCTTGGAGAAATTGTGGCTTGTAGGCAGTATTTATGGTGACTCTACTCTTCTCTGAGTATGGTTAAGGTTAAGGTTACATAACAGATTATCTTTTTTTGTATGGGAAGGAAAATTTCCATCTGCGTTTTGTTCTGAAACAGTCCAATTTGCTATCCTGTTATTTTTCATTACCTCTGAAAAAAGCTCACTCTCACAGCTATGCTGGTTGCTAGTACAATTCCAGGTTGAATTCCAAGTAGCGCTTATTATTTGTAAATTTCTACATGGTGCAGCACAGATTAGATTAGAGACTGCCTTACCCGAAATGATTCTGCACCTCATAAGTGCAACCAGAGAGAGCTTAAGTTCCCTTGACTGCAAGACATAAAAAGGACACGTGTTTAAAAAAACCCAACCAGCCCTTGTCTGCTGTTGCCCTGACATCATCCAGAACCCCCAGAAATCAGGGCTAATAGTTTCCTCTCCTTTTTCAATGGGGACTTAATCTGAGTTGATGGGAAGCCATATCTAGCTATTTTATGGTGGTCTGAAGGTGCCATTTTTTCCCTATCGATTGTTATTTTATCCTTTACTGTTAACCACCTTTCATGTCAAAGGGATCTTATCTCATAATGAACATGCAGTGATTGTTCACTGTCTTCTTCTACCTTCTGTTTAATCCGTTGAGCTGTTCCTTGTTCATCCAGAAATTATCCCCAAACTCCAGCTATTATTAGTATGAAAACAGTAAATGGCTGCAAAGCAAAGTATGCTAATTAATGGAAACACACACATGTCTATTGGATGCCTGCAATAAGTGTATTTACCCAAAGAGTATGGGGGGGGGGAGGGGAAGTGCATTACAAAATGAAGCCTGTATTCAGAACAACAATGTTATTTAGGTGGTTTTCCATACTTCCCTGTCTTCACCCGCCAAGGTCTCCAAAAAGGTACTGAAATGTTGGCCATTCTAGTCCACATTGGTTTTCACTAAGGCATATAAATCACTTCAGAAACTCTTATTATCTTATTTTCCCTCTGTTTCCCTCTTGTCTATTTTGAGAAAAAGTAATGCATTAGTCTCTGCAAAGGACTGGGGCGGAGTGGGGGGGGGGAGGCTGAGGGGACAGAATTGCCTCTATAAT
>JANHFL010007204.1:13190-24302 GCA_032468155.1 Oxyrhabdium leporinum | reverse complement strand
GAAACATCCAAGATAAATAATACTTACTTAATATTTACAAATGAATTGAAGACCATCAAAAGCAAGAACAATAAACCTTTCTTGTCTTATAAACCCCAGTGACTTGTGGTGTTTGATTTTTTCCCAGCTATGCTAGGAAGTTGCTACAGTTGGTGAATGGAATAGGAATACAGGAAAAAACTATTCCTGATAAGCCTAGGTGCTAGGAAATGGGCATGGCTGAAATTCCCTTAAGGTGGAACAAAAACGTCCCTTCAAATAACCAAGCAGCAAAGTATTACCTTTTCTGGTCCTCCCGGTATATATGTAATTCTATAATTAAGGAAGCGATCCTAATTGCAATATAGTGAAATACTATATTACCTTTTAAAAGTAGATGATTATATTTCAGTCTAGAGACTGACATTAAAATAATTATTATTTTCCTAGTTTTTAAAGGTACATTGGGGGTGCATTATGTCATTGGAAAGATGAACTAAATATTTTTAGCCTGTTTTGGAAGTTTTCTGGAAGAGAATGTTCTTTAGTATCCGTTATGTCACATTAAGAATATCTGACCATATAAGAAGAAACACAATAGAGATTTACAACTAAATTCTTTATAGCCTATGAACCATTTGGTGCTGAAACTACATATTCTATTTTTTCAGATAAATAGGTAAGTTTAAAGTCTTTTAAATCTTATGTCTACATCACCCTATAAAATCAAATCAAATAATATTCTAGATGCTTTTTGGGTAACAGCCAAATATATCTTGATAAATTCCAGGTTATTTTATCATTTACCTGAAACTGATCATGAAAAATATGTAAAATTTTTATTAGCACCTGGCAAAAACCATCTAAGTGAACACTTCTTGCTCAGTCTTCTCAAAAGTAGATGCCAATAATAAAAACAGGTTGGAATATCATACTAGTCCTAGCAGTTTAGGATCTTTTCCAGGGTTTTTAGAGGTGAAGGTGGGAGTGAGCTTGTCTGCTGAAAACTTAAGAAAGTAATGGGTTTGGATAGTACCCATCTTCTGAGGGAACTTCTAGGTGTGCTCACTGGACCATTAGCTGATCTGCTTAACCACATATCTTCTAAAAGGTAAAGTTCCCCAGGACTGGTTAATAGCTACCCACCCACAAGAAAAAGGCTATGGAAGAAGTTGGAAACTATAGGCTTTTGAGCTTAATACATGTAGTAGTGAAGTTAATAGAATAACTCCTGAAAAAACACCCCAGAGCAAACTCAGTGGCAGATGAGGGCAGATCATATCAAATTAAACTAAAAAAAATAAATCTTTAAAAATATGTCACAAATGTTTTGGATGAAAGTGGCATTGTGGACATAGACTATCTAATCAGAGCCAGCATTGGTCCTCAACAAACTCATGCAACCCTCCCCCCCCATCAGTTCACCTCCCAATGATTCTGACCTGATGTAATCTCCTTATCACAAGACCCATCACATGACTCATTGATGACTCACAGCTGACCATCACAAGATCCTCACTTGACACACCCACCACACCTGAAGCCCTTATAAAAAAAAGAACATGGACATTGCATCCCCTAAACTCCACTGATGATGTTATCTTGCCTGGTAATGAAACGTTCAGAAACCAATCTACAAACTTGGAAAACGAATCTGCACCCTCATCCTACACCCGAGTTACAAATATTTCCCACTATTGCATAGATCTATCTAAATTTTAGCAAAACATATGATACAATTCCACATAATATAATGAGCTCATAAAAAGTTGTACAGGATAGGGTTTAACCACTAGGTGGTTCAGTGGATAACGTCTTCTATGTTTTCTGTGTTTCTATGTTATTATGTTTCAAAGTTATTGACTGATTTGCTCAAAATAACTGAATAAATTTCACACATTGAAGAAAATCATATCAAACAGATATGTAATTGTACATCCTCAAGAAAAAACCCTTATATAATAAGTCCTTATTATTACATATTAGCCTACAGAGGAGGCATACAGAAATGCATATATTCATGTATTCATATATGTTTATCCATACCTGTTCAGTTTTCAACATATTCAGCTGTTCCTTTAGCTTGTTTTCACTTTGCGTAAAATCCATATATACAGAGTCTCCTGTTATTTTATGCATTTGATTAAAATTATCCAACAGTGATTCTGATTCTGGGTTCAGTTTTGTCTGAAGTATCTCTTCCACTGGAATATTGTGAGCCAACAGCTCACTTGGTTTTAATTTTTCTTCTTTTTCTCCTATCGATGTGTCAAATTTCTGATTGAAGTCAGAAATAAAGTTTCCAGGTTTATTAACTGTAGGCTGGTTTTTGGCTAGTTCCCCACTGCAATTTTCTGTTTCCTGTTCAAAAGAATTCATATTCTCCTTCAATTTGTGACTAACTACAAATTCTAGTTCTTTACACCTTGTTGAAATGTGTTCTTTATCTTGTTTTAGGCATATAACCTCTTCATTTAATTGGCAGATTTGATAGTGCTTTACTTTTAACTGTTCAGAAATATCAGAAAGTCTTAATGAAAGTTCTAAATTCTCATGCTGAGCGAGCTCTAGTTTTTCCATAAGTTCTGTTGTGTCTTTTTCTATAACTTCCCCAAAATCTTTTAAGACTTTTTCTCTCTTACTGTGAACAACTGTACTTTGAGTTTCCAACCCAGCAGGAAAATCTCCCTGTAAATGCTGAATCTTTTCCATCAAAGCCTGGAGTTTGGTTTTATATTCAGCTTCATTCTTGTCCTTGCTTTCTTCTAAATCCAATTTTACCTTTAAAAGAGAAGTATAATTTTCTTGGAGTTCTTGGTAATTATGATTAAAATTTATTTCAGCCAGCGAAAAGGAGTTTTTTAGTGTATCAATCTCTTCTTTTTGTTTAATGTCTTGTTGCACAAGTTTTTCATTTTCAGCTATTAATTTGTCTATTCTGTTTTGTAAATCAAAATCCTCTGAACTGGAATTGTTACTAGTTAAAATCAAGTTCCCTTCCACATTCCTAATTGTGTATTTGTTTAATTTGTCTTGCAGAGCCTTATTTTCACTTTCAAGAACATTATTTTGTGTTTCAACCAATAAATACTTTTCTTGAAGACAATGTGCTTGCTCTTTCATTTGTTTCTCAAGTAATTCTGTTTTAAGTTGCAACTCCTGTTCAAGTATACATTTTTTCTTTTCTTCTTGTCTAAGAACTTCTATCTCTTTCTGGAGGTTATTTACCAGAAGCATCATATCTTCCGAGTTAGTATTTACTGTAGGTGGATGTAAATCTTTTAGTCTTGCTATTTCTAAGGTGAGTTGATTCTGATTTTTTGTTAAGTTGTCATTTTCAAACTGCATAGCTTCTATTTTTTTGTTCATTTCATTTTGCAAATCATCTAATTGCTGTTTAGCTTGCAGAGTCATATTATCTTTAATATTTTCAATATTTATTTTGTGTCCTATTTGTAAATCATCTTTCACTTTTGATAATTCTTCTTCATGACTGAATAAAAGCTGAGTCCTCAATCTCTCTAGTTCTGCTTCTTGAGATTCTGCCATCCTATCCAAAACAGCATCCTTTTCTTTTTCCAGCATTTCAAGTTTTATTTTGTAGTTTGTAATTTCTGCCTCGTGTTTGATTTCTAGTTCTTTCCTGATCTCTGAGGCTGAAGCAAGTTGAGCTTTTAGATCTCCAATATTGATTTTTAAAGTATCTAGTTCTTGCAATTTGGATTCTTTTTCATTTATAGTCTTCTTAACTCTTTGGATCTGTTCTCTTGCAAAGCTCAGTTCTTGACAAAGATCTTCCACTTGATTTTGAAAAGATGATTTTTCCAAGGATAACAGTTCAACCTGTTTGGATAATTCTTGTTTTACTTTTTCTTTTTGATAATTAGCATCCTGAAGCATCTGATTCAGCTCATTAATTGCAGTATTCATTAAGTGCATTTGATCTTCATTGGTGTTATCAGAGCATACGTTCTCTAAATCTGCTTTTTGTTGGGCAAGGAGCTTTTCAATTTCTGCTGAATGTTCTCTGATTAATTCTTGCTTCAGTTGTACAATCTGTTGGCCATGAATTTCTTCTAATTCTGCCCTGAGGTCTGCAAGTTTCCTTTGGGCTTCCAGTTCCATTTTTTCTTTGATATCATTCTCATGTTGGGTATCTTTGTGAAATCGCTTTTGCAGTTCTTCCACAGTTCCCATTAACTGTTTTATTTCATCAGAGCATTGCCTTTCTTTTTGTTTAGAAGTTGTTAATTCAAGCTTCACATTACCCAGCTCTTGATTCTTTTGAAAATTCTCTTCTTTTAATTCCTCTAGAGATTTCTCAGCAGTTGATATTTTTTTCAGATACAGAAATGTATTTTCTTCATGTTCTATACATTTTGCTTCCAGTTGTTCAATAGTTGTTTGTTGTTCGTGCATTTTCTTCTTTGTAGAACAATCTTCTTCATCTTTCCATTTCTCCTATAAAAACAATTCCCTTATTTTATTTATTATAAAATTCTAATGTGTTGTACTTTCATATATCTAAGATTTCTTAAGTTTTATATTACTATATAAAAAAACTATTGATTTTTAGAACACATTAAAAAAGTCAATAAAATGAGCACAGTATTTGGATCCAAATAGTACATTAAATTGTAAAACTGGGTTTTAAAAAGTAACTGTTCTATTTGATAATACTTTATCTACTTAAATGAACTACATTATGCTTTCATGTGATAATCGTATTCTCAAAATATATTTTAAATCAATGGCTATGTTTCCATGACATACCAGCCAAATTTATTTTTGCCTAGTCTAACCATGTTTCCCAGCTAAGAAATTAACAGAATAAGAGGTTTAAAAAAACCCATAAACTTATTCTTGCCACAAACTGGTTAGAGTAATAGATACCACCCTCAAAAAAAATCTCCTGTTTGTTACTTTTTTCATAATTCTTGTAAAATATTATTTGGCAGGTGTTACATAATTAACCAAGCATGATTAAAGTTTTAAAAGGATAAAAAGAAAAACAAATAGTCAATGTAGTTCTATATAGGCAAATCATAGAAATACCTGGCTGAATAATAAGAAAAAAGCAAAGCAGCCCTTTCCATGATCCACGTTCCACAGTACTGTATATATTCTCACTGTATGCTTTAACCATGGCTAATTTGGCTAAGTGAAACTTGCTTGGTGCAAGAAGTCACATACATACTTCAAAAATAAATATTCAGTTCTCCTCGTCCCATGTTTTATATTATTGTGTATCTATAAGTGACAGACAGCAATTGTACCATTTTTAAAGCTCTTTTAAACAACAACTACCGGTATGACAAAATATATAGGCTTTAAATACAAACCATGTCCATGATTTTATGTTGCAGAAGGGAAACCTGCACTTCAAAATCTTGATTTTTCTTCTGATAGTTTCTCAACAGCTGCTCTTGTTCTTCGAGCTGTTGCTGATAGGCAAATATCTGTTGCCTAGCTTGTAGTAAGTCAGCAGCTGTACTGCTGTGACTAGTGTTCCTTAAAGTTTCACTTGCCTGCAACTTATGAACAGAACAGTGTGTTAAGACATTGTTTGAAAAAGTGGCTTCTAAATTAAGCGTTCTCAATAACATATTTTTATTTCTCTTTCACAAAGGCATGTATTTTGCACTTTAACAGGAAACATTCTTATTCTCAGGGATATTATAAAGAGCAGCTTATTAGCAATTCCCTTTTCCTCCTGAACTTACTTCTCTGATTCAATCAACCATAGGCCAGAATAAATTATCCTGAAAAAGACTGAATTTATTTGAATATACTTTTTGGAATTATAAAAGATAAAAGTGCTTCAGTCAGGGCACCAATAATTAGTTGATACAGAAAAACAATGGCCACACTTTCAGAAAGATGCATGCAATAGAACAGAGGTCCCCAACCCTGGGGTGCAGCCCAATTCCGGGCCATGGCCTGTTCTGAACTGGGCCACATGAATTGCTGACTGGTGCATGCGCACGCGTGAGCAGCTCAACTTGCACAGGAGGCAGGCCAGCGTGCACATGTGCAGTTCAACTTGTGCAAGCATCAGGCCAGTGCACATGCACGCAACTTGACTTCCCTCTCCCTCCTGTCAGGCTACCATACTGTAAAGGTTGGGAACCGCTGCAATAGAATTTTGCTAATATAATCAATTGAAAAATATATCAATCAATTGATTATTATGGTCACAAACCAGAATTATAAATAAAAGCATTAAAAATAACAATATTATACCTAAACATAGATATCTAATACCAAGGCCATTAAATAATAAGGTATACCAAGTCTATTAAAGAATATTTCCAAGACATTTCCAATTAATGTAATTTTGCATATGATTCCTCCTGAAGCAGCTGATATATTACCTTAGAAAAATGTGTTTCTAATATTTCCAGCAAGCCATCTTACATTTATGAATTTACTGAACTTAAAAAAAATAACTTAATTTCTTTTATATTAATAACTAGCATTTAGTATTTATTTCTGGTACTTTCTTTCTTTTCAATGGATTCAGAACATGAAAGAAATGTGTACATCCCTTTTTATTCAGGATAACACAGAATTCTTTCTAATGGCTCAAAACAATATAGACAATAAGATGCTCCCAACTGATCGGAATAAACAAAATAGCTCACTAAATTTGATTCTCTATCCCCACACTGAAAATATGTTTAACTAATTCCTTCTTGCATTTCACAAGGCTTTGAAAACCATATTGTTCAAGCTTGCTCTTGCCAAATTAAGGAAGATTATCTTTGCTGTTATTATTTTTTGAAATATTTGATGTTTCCTGACTTATTATATACTGACCAGATTCAATGTACTGATTTATAAGTAGATCGAATCCTGAACACAGTCTTATCCATTCTTCTCCCACTCAAGTTTCTTCAAACTGCACTTTTTATTTTATTGGAATAGCCAAACCACTGTTTGTGAACTGTCTGCATCAGCACTGTTTTCAGCTTGTAATTCCAATTTGAAAAAGTCCCTTAAACTAAAATTTTGGAATTTGGATAGAATGTAAGGGCCATAATTGATAGGACAGAGAACTGAAAGCATTATTTGCAAAGTGAAAGTTAAATATGAATCCAGTCAGTAAATAATATATAAAATCAAAATAAATCCATTACCTCAAAAATGGGTCTGCCTAATGGGAAAGTAGAGAAAATGACAGAATCATATAAATATTTTTCCTTCAGTAACTGGAATGATTTAAGCATATATTTTTCAACTTTAATAAAATATTATCAGTTACTTACATGCTGAAATTGAATTTGCAGTTTTTGACTTTGTTCTGTCAGTTCCAAAAATTCCCTCATAGTTTCATCTTTTTCCATCCTGGCTTGCTGAAGATTAGCAGTGAGTTGAGTTATAATGTTGTCTCTTTTTTTGATAGCGGTTTCAAATTCCTGCAGCTAGAAAAAGTTGTGTTAAATATTAATACCATTTATAAGGAATTCTATATCAGTTCAGGTGAGTCTTGGATGCACACCATTCCAAATATGTCCAGATATTTAGAAAACAGAAAAACAAAACATGTTTAGTATAAAGGCATAACAGTAGGTTCTCTATGATGTAATGTTATCAATGGGGAATAGGGCTTGCCAACTTTCTCCTTGATAGTTGCTTGATTAGGGTATTGTTTCATCAAGGAGAAAGCCACATACCTACAAAAACTGACAGGGCAAGCTAATATAAACAAACAGTCAGCAAATCTCATTGGTACCGTATAATTTATCTAGCCTAGCAATGAAACATCTACAAAAAAATAATAAAGCTCTGAGAGTGCTAAGAACTCCACAGTACAACCCTAAGCTATATTCTCTTTATGTAAAACAGAATATTGATTTTCTTGCTAATGATATTTTTACCAATTAATACTTTGAAATGCTAATAGATTTTTGTTGCTTTAATATAGCTCTATTAGTAGCTTATGAACATTTCTTTACATTTCTAAACATTTTTCCAAGAACTGATTTTCAGCACAAACCCCAAATATTTTTTTTAATGTTTGCAAAAGAATATGGGACTGCTTGGTTTTTATACTCCCTTGGATAGATCTAAAATCAGTGGTGGGATTCAGCCAGTTCTAATCTGTTCAGGAGAACCGTTCGTTAACTTTCTGAGCAGTTTGGTGAAGCGGTGGTTGGAAGAAATCTCCTTCCAGCAGCTTTTTGTTTTTCCCACTTTACAGTGCTAATCCTGTCAGGAAGGCAGGAAGGAAATATTCTGGTGTGCCTCTGTGTTGTTTCTAGCCTAATCCTTATCTTTATTATTGCCCTGCTTAAGTGTTTTCAGAAACTGCCTCTCCCTAAGCCTTGTTACATTGTAACAGCTAATAGTTCTTGGCAGTATGCCAAACTAGGTGGAGCCACTTCTTTGAAGGCTTGTTTGTTTGTTTGCTGGTACTTTTATTATGGGCTTGACTTTTTTTAAGCTTTTTACACTACTTGGGATGTACTTTTGGGATGTACTTCCAAGAGGCAGGCTGCAAGCTTGGCACTCTGTCTGATATTTTTACTGCCTTTCTGGGGGCATGTGATCTTTCCTTAAATCTGGATGATTTCCTTAGGATATCTTGTGACTTGAGTGAAACCAGCTGGTATCGTTAAGTGGTGCAAATCAGAGGTGAAATCTAGCCGGTTTGCACCTCTTTGGGCGAACTGGTAGGGAAAACTTTGATTGGTTTGGAGAACCGGCAAATATCACCTCTGGCTGGCCCCGCCTCTGCCCGCCTGCTCACCGCTCGCACGGTCCCCCCCGGAGCTTGCCTGGCGCCACCGCCGCTTGCGTCGCTCCGCTCCCCACATGGCGTCCACGTACGGCCTAGCTACCCGCTCCCCCCCGCGGCTCCCAGAGCTTGCCTGGCGCCGGTGCCGCTTGCATCACTCCGCTCTCCGCGCAGTGTCCATACCCGGCCTAGCAGAAGAACTTCAGCCTCTGAAAATGCCTGCCGGTTGAATGGAGATGGATTCCCAGGTTCAAAAGTATTTCTCAGTGCAAGGCAGACTGAGGCAGCAGATTGCAGAAAGACAGAGAGCTGTGACTCTGTGAGCAACTCAATCTGCCTGCGTGCTTTGCCTGCTTTGGGGTAAAGTTGCTCTTTTCAAATTAAAAAAAAACAATATTTACAATGGTGTGCGTTGTGAGTTAATTTTGTGAATTTGCTTGCAAGCAAATTTTATGTGACATATAGATTTTAGATTTTGAAATTTAGATTTTGTGTGTTTTGTGTTATGCCTTGAATGGTTTTTATTACTGAAAGCTTTGTCTTTCCTGTCCTGCAAGGTAATCTTGTCTGAGAGGAGGGAGAGGGAAATTCTTTTTAATTTTAAGTGTTAATGTATTCGCAGAAATTCTAATATTTTAATTACATTCTCATCTATAGGGATCCTTTTGTTTTTCCACTGTTGTATAAACACAATTTTCACCCGGTCACATGATCGAGCCATGCCCACCAAGCCATGCCCACAGAACTGATAGTGGAAAATTTTAGATTTCACCACTGGTGCAAATTGGATCTAAGGATTGTTTCTACTGGGTGTGAAAGGGTGCTTTCTCAGTTCACTGAGCACAGGAGTCTATTGTCTATGGGGATTCTTCAATCATCCAGGTCATGGTTGTCCCAAGGGTGGTTTTTTCAAGAATGTTGAAAGAAATATCCATCTGGTTCAGTTCCAAGCGAGGAGAAAGACACTGGAAACATGGAGGCTGATTGGAAAGATGGATTATTGGTGAACACGACCACATGGGTTTGAAGTCCTGGCCAGCTGACCAATTGGTTTGATGAGCACATGGATTTTTATATAGTTTGTTCTACAGCATTTTCTAATTTAGAGGCTTGTTTTGTGTATTTTGTTATTTGATTTTAATTAGTTTGCCTTGTGAAGGCAATGAGTTGGGCTTTTTAATCTTGTTTAACAAATGTAATTAATCCTAGATACTGGCTTCCTTGGCGATTTAATCCTGCCTTGAATGGATTACCAAAACTACATTTTTAAAAGGTGACCTCCTCATTTTCTTTGGGACTATTAAGAAAGACTGAGTCTGTTTCCTGCCTTTTAAGAACATGTTTCTCTATTTCTCATTTAGGGAAATATAATTTTCTGCCTTTTAAATATTTCTCAAAATATTTCATTCTTCGGGGGGGGTGCTAACTTTCTACAAGAAAGTCCAGTTGCCTCTTGAAAAAGCACCTTTGTGACAGGAGTCTCTTTCATTGCTTCGGAGTGGCCAAGGCACACGATTGCTCACTGATACCGGTAGCAAGATTTAAAAAAAAAATAGAAGGTAAGGGTGTGGATCTTTCCATTTATTTTAGGTTTTTCTCCTGATAATAAGGACATTGCACCAAGCTTGAAGTTTATTTAGATATCTGTGGCATGTACTAATTTTATTGTGAACTTGACAAGCTTGGGAGGGAAGAGACTTGAACCTGGGTATAACTTTGTTAATCTGTCTCTTTAGCTCAAAATTCTGTAGCCCAAATATACCCATCCACTTTCTGGAGAGCTTAAATGACCTCTCTGCTAAAGGGTTTCACTTTATGAGCAAGAGTTGGCTGTTGATACTTACAATTGCATTTTAACTATTTAATTCTTCAAGGTGCTCTGGCACCCTGCCTGATTTGTAATCAAGGTTGCAAGTATTGCTGATGAAAAGGAAGGTATTCAGAGAGAATTGTTTAGGTTTCCATGATGGCTGTGGCTATCACTGATCTTCAGTGTGTATTCCCCCATTTCTAATCTAATGATTGGTATTTAGGGCAGCTTTTTGCAAGCAAAGAAGCCTTTTGTATTTTTGTACAGATAATCCTTGACTTACAACAGTTCATTTAGTGACCATTCAAAGTTACAATGGCACTGAAAAAAGTGACTTATGACAATTTTTCACACTTACGACTGTTGCAGCATCCTCACAGTCATGAGAGGCGGTGCGAGGCGAAGTGCCTCTCAACATGAATGATGTTGAGTTGGTCACGCCCACCCAATCACATAAACATCCAGTCACGCCTACCCAGCTGGTCATTAGATTAGAGAACCAGTTGTTAAATTATTTGAATCTCACCACTGCCTAAAATACAAAGAACTAAAGCTTCCATCATCAAACAATTAGCAATCGTTT
>JANHFL010007203.1:220253-241271 GCA_032468155.1 Oxyrhabdium leporinum | reverse complement strand
CCCCAACTTTAATGGCAATTCATTATCCTGCCCATGTGTATTAGCATTCCTCCATTAATAGCAATTTACATGCTCTCCTTTCCTTATTATAAAATTATCTTTGATACTTACAAACTCTTTTATATATTTTTTTAAAGTTTAAAAATACAAAGAAAATAAAAGCTAAGAAAAAATATAACATGTAAAAAGAAAAAGTGCACAGAAAAATAAAAAATATATGAAGAAATTACTTTCCCTTTCATCAAGACAAGTACAAACAATACCAGTAACTTGTCAACTTCTCTAATATTTCAACAAAGGATCTCTTCTTACCATATCTCATCTCTTATCTATAAACAAATTATAAAACCCTGTCATTCAATCCTAATCATTAAGGTTTATCGGAAATAACATGAATTTTAACCTTAATCAAATAAATCAGTTTCACATTCCTTTACTTTTCACATAATACGTTTCATATTCTCTAAAAGTACAATTAAAAATCCCTTATTCCCATATTTTACCTATACAGAAATATTTAAAGCTCTGTCTTTCAGTCCTTGCTGAGAAAAACCTATTAAAAGCTACTAGAAAACTAGAAAACCATCATAGATATATGTATTTAACCTTAATAAAACAGGCCAATTTAATATTCCTGCTTGCTTTTAAAATTTTTGATGTTTAAAGTGTCTCAAAAATTGATTTTTCATTTTGCCTTTTGTCAAAACCGATTTACGAGTATAACATATCTCTTTTATAAGTTCAAAAGAAAGTTGTCCAAGTAACTCTTATTGTGTGTCCTATTAGTTATTAGTAAATCCAGTCTAAAATATTTTTCTTCTTGTAATATGTCATTTTTAAATTCAAATCCAAAACAGTTTGATTCTCAGTTGCACCCTCTTCTATCTATATTTTATCTATATTTTATCTTCTATCTATATTTTAAACCCATTTTATAGTAGCAGACAATCTTTTTTGAAATATATATATAAAAAAATCCCAAACCAAATCATGGTAATGTGACTGTAAGGACTTTAAAAAGTATTCTGAAATAAACAGCAAAAGGGAGATACATAAGTTCTTAAAAATAAATAAAAATGCAATAGAAAAAATAAGACATTGTTTTTAAAACAATAGTTACAATTGTATATATAATTATTTAATACAATAGTAGCCGACTATAGAATTTTGTTCCCAAATATTCTTAAATTTTGCCACAATAAAAATACTTTGTTCTACATAAGTGGGCCTTTTTAAATTGTAATTAATTTCTAGTTGTTTCTAGTGTCCAGCCTTCAAAATGTTCTCGTATTTTTTTCTTATTCCCAATATTTTTCTACAGGATAATTTCTTATACTTTAAACAACCCATAGGAATGATTTTTATAATTTCAAAATCTTATTTCCAATCCATCTGGCCCTTTACTCCATGTATAACTTTTCAAAATCAACATTATATCCTCCCTTTTGCTGTTTATTTCAGGATATCTTTTAAAGTTCTTAAACTTACAAGAAACGTTTCACTGAATATTGAAGGAGAATCGCCCAGTACAATGAAACTTGTCATTCTGAAGGTTTTTGATATTCAAAAAGCAGTTAACAAGCAAGTTCCTGAAGTAATAAAGAAAGGAAGTGGAGGAATCCAATAGCGTTTGAAGGCTCTGAACTGCAGCTTGGGAAAAACTGATCTCCCAGAGCTCTAAATCCTGCTGCAGACCAGTTTTAGTCTTCCCACTGGGAGCCTCTGTATGGAATGTTTATGGGCAATCCCAGCTCCTCCCCTTTATCCAGAGAGGAAATTTGACACTTTAATCTGTTTGCTGGCTTCTCATTTCACCAGTTGTCAGCTCTGCTGAAAGCAGAGACATATTCATTTCAAAATTACTTTCCAAGAACTCCAATCTTTATTAACTTTTTATAAAGACATACTTTTGAATTATCTGCAATGTCCTCAAATTCCTGTGTTATATATTAAATGGTCGTAAAAAAAATGTGATATATCAATTTGATGTGGTAAACAAAGGAGAAAGGAGACCTTTTCTTTGTATGGGATCTGATTGTTAACTATTTTTTATATATAAATACCATGTAGACAATGCAATATATCTTCTCTATCAATCTATTATTATTTTTGGAGTGTTCATGGAACATGAAGAATTATTTGTTCTCTTGTCTGTTTTTAGGTGAGCACAAAAAGAAAACCAATGACCACCCATTCAGCAATCATTTGAAGTTATGAATGCACTGAATGAAGAGACTTGTAACTGGTCCTCGAAGTTGTGCCCTTCACAGCATCCTGGCATTCACTGTCATGGCCCCATCGGAGCCTGAGTTCACAGAGGATCAGCCGGAGCTCGAGCCGATGGGAGGCCAAGAGGGTGTCCTCATTGGCTTCGGAGGAATGCAGGGAGGAGCAGGATGAGGCAGACTTGGGCCCCTCAGGCTTGGGATGGCTTGCCAGCACGGAAGAACGGGGACAGTATGACCGAGAGAGGGGAGAAGATAAGAGCAGGCAGTGGAGATGAGGAGTGATGGAACTCAGGTGACGAGCAAGGACCGCCCCCTCCTGATCCTTGAGCACAGTGTGGAGAGACAGGAACAGTGCAGGCTGACCCGACAACTCGGGAATGCCCTGCGCCTCTTCACAAGGTACACATCGGAACTAAGACTTAAGGAGACGCTGTGGAGAGGGGCACTTATCAGGAACAAGTGCTGAATTCGTGAAGTTTGTGTGCTGTTGCCAACGTCTGGAGTTCACTGGACTTCTTGCTTTATAATTGCCTTGTTCCTCTGCTTTGTGGACTCATTGCCTTGTTTCTTTGCTTTGTTGGACTCATTGCCTTGTTCCTTTTCCCTGCTGGACTTCTTGCCTCGAAGCCATTGTGCTAACAGCATTTTGCTGGACTACTCGCAACCAGAGGCTGCTAGAGATGTGTCTGTGAGAGAGCTTTGCTCTGGGGCTTGTCATAAACATGGGAGCGTTTGTGGGAAAGTTGGAGCAATAAAGGGGATTTTGCTGACTGTGTTGCCTCCGTGCCTTGCCCCGGGTCATCACAGTCACATCACCATGATTTAGTCACTTGTTCACCAGAATGTAATTATGACAGTCGTATCATCTCATAGTCACTTGATCACCGTTTGTGACCTTAATTCCAGGCTTTCAACAAGCAAAGTCAATGGGGAAGCTGGCAAGAAGTGGTAAGTCATGACCACATTACATCACACAGAAGGGCTACATGGGATTTGCTTAACAACTGCAATCAGACCTGCCTTCATAAGTCGGCATGGTCATGTGATTATTATTATTTTTGCTTTATGACACATCACTTAGTGATAGAGTCCTAGTTCCAGTTACAGTCATTAACAGTGCTACAAGTCCTGAGTCCACTTATGAAAGTTTTGCTATGGACATATTTAAGGAGAATTCAGCTATCATTACATAAGCTGAGTGGGGTTTTCTGCTTTGATAAATTTGTAAAAAGGCTTTTGATAGCATGGGTACCAATTTAAAACAAAAGTAAATCTAGAAAATAAGTATTTGAAAAATTTCTAGCCAATTTTCTTTGAACAAATTCCAATCACTAACAAAGTTCTTACTCTTTCTAGAACAGGCTATGCCATGCTTTCTAAAATTATACTGAATAGATGTAAATGATATATAAATATAACCATGAGAACTGTCTCATCTGTTATTAATTTTTAATTGCATGCAAACATTTCCCACCCTCTGCAAAATGAATCATCCCCTGCTGTTATGTGAAAAAACTTGATGTGTTACATTTTCTCTCAAAATCAAGTTAAACTTTCTCTCAGGGCTGAAAGATTATAATTCTTTTCTACTTTTTCACTTGTTCAAAATATTCTAGAATATAGGCTAAAAGCTTTATTAGATATGTGCATTAAGGAGGTTAGGACTTGTTCTTTTGCCTACAGTTAAAATTGAATAGCTGATTAAAAGTAGATGTGGACATGCTAAGAGGATCAATCAAGCTTGAAATAGTTCCTTCATCCTTCTGATATAGGTTCCTAATTTATTTATCAAATTTACTCCTTCATCGTTTCTTGTATAATCCATTTTTAAGCTTTTCTTCTATTTCCAGCTACAACATTAAAATCATATACTTGTGGCTGGCCTCTTACATACGCAGCCTCTACAATGACCAGATATTTAGTCCCTAGATAAATTCCCTCTCCCCAGAATTGAGGAAGACATATTCATCACCTTAAAACTGTAAATGCTCCTTGGCATAAAAATTCTTGCAACTGTAATAGTACAGGCTTTATGCAAGGAAAAGAGACCAATAAATAAATAGTTATTCTTTAATTTTTAGGAATGCTTTTCAAATCAAATCCCATCCACCCATCTCTAGTTTTCAAAAACTAGACTGCATAAGTTATCACATATAACTACTCCTCACTTAGAAACATTAATTAGGACTTCCATTGCTAAGCAATATGGTCATAAAGCACAAAGTCACATGACCACACCACTGAACTATAGAAATACTGGCACTTCCAATTGCCATTGTTAACTAAATCGTATGCATAGTTAAGCAAAGATGACACATGCTCACTATCTCACCTTCTGCTGGTTATTCCATTGATTGCTTTTAGGAAGCCAGCAAAGAAACTTGCAACGCACAATAATATGCCTGTGGGGATGCTACACCTGTCCTAAGTACAAGGATCAACTGCAACTACCCATCATTCAGCACAGTGTAAGCTCAAAAATCACTGAAGGAGTGATTGTTAAACAAGGACCACCTGTTATCTATTAATTAAAATGTCATCGTGCTCTCAAGTTTTTTTAAATCACAGGTGTATGTGAATCTTTCCATGCTAATCAATGGGAGACAAGAGCTTTGGATTTGAGTTCATTTTGGATTTTCCCTCAAGCTGGCCAGAGCTCTTTCTTCCCAAATTTTTCTACAATTGATGTTTTCCAGATCCCCAAATCAGGATTTGAACTGAAGTCTTACATCATAAAATCAGAACATTATCTCTGTGTATTATGCAAAGACACAGCTCTCCCAAAAAGCTGTAATACTGGGAAGGTAGAAAAAGAAGAAGCTGACCAACAGCAAGGTTGATGGACTCAGTTACAATGGTGAGTATGCCCTTGGGAGACTTAAAAGAACAGGTTAGGGATTGATTGCCCACATAAAATCTGTTTATGTGGGAAACCTTTTAGTGAAGTGCTAGATGGCCCTGAAGGTGTGGAAACAGCATTATGGTGGAGATTGCTGGCCAGGTGGACCTAGCTGACAAAAATCTCTTCAGAGAAAGGAGAGATCGTGAGATCACCCAGTTGCTCCTTGCAAAAAAAACTACAGGCTGAATGTGAGCAAGTGGCTTGGAGTTGAGAGATTCCAATTAGGTTCAGAGTTATAATGTAGCCTATATGGATATAAAGACATGAAGCTTGGTCACGCCTAATTTCATAATCACTTTTGATATTACCTATCCCACTTTTTAAATATTTTCAAATAGCAAGTTTTATGACATTCACTGGGTGAATGTCCTTCAATCCTTAGGAAGAGAAGTGGAAAATATGAATAAGAGTGTTCTTAAGCAGCAAGTACAGAAGGACACAAGACATTTACCATGTTGAAATAGGAAGCTTGAATTGCTTGGTAAAAGGCTTGAGTATACAGAAGTGAAAATTAAGACTTTCTTTAGGTTGGTTGTCTCTGTTCACACATTTCTTCATATACATAAAAAGGATTTTGAGATTTAAAATGCAGTGTGGGAGATTGTGAAGCTGACTGCTTTATCCTTCCTTAACCAGGAGGGAAGATTTAGGAGGCAGTCCAATATCACTTGTAATTGTTTTCAGGCTAAAATTACCTAAGACCAGAGTCTCCAATCCCTGCCCGTAGCCCACAATCAGGCTGTGGCTTATTTGCAATTGGGTCGCATGAGCAGTGGGCTGGCGCACATACATATGTCCACAGCTCGACTCTCACAAGTGGCAGGCCTACACGCAGCTCAACTTACGTAACTCGAGTCACATGTGTGTGCACACCAGCCCACTGCTTACACGGCCTGGTTCCCCTCTATCCCCCCAGCCGAGCCATCAAGCTACAAAGTTTGGGGACTGCTGATCTAAGGTTAAAATAACACTCATATCACTGATCCCTGGCATTCCTGTACAGAAAATGGATGGACAGACAGAGAGAGAGATACGCACACTTATTCTAATGAAGTTCACATGGAACAGCCAAATTCATATTTAATCACATAAATAAATATTTTGTGCAGGAAATGTATGCCCACAAGATAATAGATAATAATAAATGACATCACAGGGAAAAACCTTTTCACATACTTTACAAGAAGTTTTTAAATTAGTGTAATGTTCTAGAGTTATTTTCTATTCCTCAGAATTCACATCAATAAAACTTTCTGTTTCCATTAATTAAATATTGCCCATCAGTAATAAGCAACCAGAAAATGCCTTTATACATATGCATTTCAAAACTACCTGGCTACTCAAGAAACATGTTCAGGGTTAGCTTTCCCTGTAGTTTGGTATTCTATCAAGTAGACTGTATACTTAGGCAAGATCCATTTACAGATCTCTTAACCAACAAATACACAATCCAAAATCAATTTTCATGACACATGCTCAAGAATAGATAAAAAGGAATATATGTCTCCCTTCACCACATTTTAATGCAAATATACTGGTTAATATCTGTTCACTGCAGTAGTGAAATAAAATCTGGGGAATAATCCTAACTCAAGAGGAATATTCTAAATGAAAAGCATAGAAACTTTTTTTCCCTGAGCTCACAAATTAATCTTCTTTACATCCCCTTGAAAGTTTTCTATAAAAATTATGTGGTAAGCTTTTTTTTTAAAGTATACTGGCTCAAAACAAAATTACGATATGTCACTAAGTATATATATATATATATCCAAAGCTATTTGTTATGTAATAACAATAGCTTAAACTTCCATATAGTCAATAATATAGAAAATGGCTTGCATATAATAGGCCACAACCTTCTGGAGAAAAGACTAATTAATTAAAGAAAAATAATATCTGCCTGCAATGTGTTTCCATTGGCTCCTATAAAAATTTAGGATAATGTAAACCTAAAGTATTACTAAGGTGCACAGAAGATATTCATAACCTGTCATCTGAAGCAATGTGTTTAAAACTGATTTTGCTTACAAAATATATGCAAGTTGTTCATGAGGCTAACAACTGCAAATCAAGATTAAAGTTTTTATAAAAATTAGATATGGAATCAGTTATAAATCTGGCAGTAATTTTAGAGATAGGGGTTTTTTTTTCGAAACCTGGTGGTGGAATGATAAAAGTATCAAGAAATTCTTTAAATCTTTGGAGATCCATTAAGACATTTGCTGCATGTAACTCATTTACTTTCAGCAAGCTCTGGTTAACTTATAATATCCAGTTATTTGCAGCAGTGATGGATAAAATAAATGAATTTGCTTTTCTCTGCATGTCTAGTAATATGTATAAAATGGAACTTTAGGGTGAACATCCTTTTTGGGATAAAAAGATCAGTTATTTGGTTTCTTAATATTAATTAGCATGAATTAAATTACATTTAACACATCTCTACCCCTTTGTATGTGCCTGTCACATACCATTCCACATTCATGCTATTGATGAGTTTTCTCATCTATAACGCTGGAGCGTAAGCTAAATTTCAAACTTTCATTGTAGTTCTGTACAACGGAAAGAATATTTTCCCTGCTCAATCTCTCTGTACAGTATTTACACATTTCTCATTAAGATTACCAATTTTTTTTTAAAAATCACTACCCAAAAGAAAATAAACAAAAAAATTAGAAAGAGAAGAAATCCTCCTCAGATGATGTGATGCCTTGTTCAGATTTCTGATCTGTTCAGCACATGGAACTGACTAGCTAAGGTTATTTCTCTTCCTCTTACTTGGGCTGCGAGAAAGGTCTTGTTTCAGTTCTTGATATTGCACCTGTTTAAACACAGAATTCAGACATCAATTTCAACTCAGAAAACCAAAGATTTCTTTTAAAAAAAAAATACAACTACACCATGGGGCTAGAAATATTTAGGGAAGGAAGCAATATTTTCCAGACAAACTTTAACACTGTTCCTAAAACGCAAACCATGGAAATTACCAGGTCAAGCGGAAGGAAGAAAACAAAAAAAACATAGTGAGTATGTTGGAAAGAAGACCATGGCAGGAAACGTTTCAGTAAAGCTTTCTCCTACCCTACTTTCCATAACCCTAACTTTTAAAAAGCCAAATGACAATTTTTTTTTTAAAGCCAGAAATTTTTTAAAATGACATTTTTAAAGTTAGGACAATGTAGAGCTCTATTACAAAGATAGCTACAATTATAACTGTACAATCAAGGAACAAATAGGCACTCGTCAGTAGAAATATTCTTAGCGTAGTATTCTTTGAGGAATACGCGGCAGTTTTCAGCAACCGTAAATACGTCTATCAAATGAGGACCTTTCGAAGTGCAAAAGATTGCCATCACAGCATCCTTGCCTGACCTGCTTCATATTTCAGTGCACTGAGTAAAATGATTTGCTCTTTTACAGTGGCGTTTTCTGCTTTCATCAACTTATATCCCTGAATATTGTTGGCAAGTGTTGGTGTAATATAACTTATACTGGATGTCTATTAACTCACAATTTAACTAGAAAATTAACCTTCAAAGAATAATATATCTTCAAGTTTAACATCAAATATATATACAGACCACTTGCACATCTGAAGGGACTCTGGAAAGAAAATCAAGTAGTTCGTTGTTATCAATCGCATATGGACTTCGGAGTTTCTTCGTAAATTTGTTGATGCCTAAACAAAGCAACAGTTCACATAGATCAGTATTGATGTTTTAATGTCATTGTAAAATTAATTGCATAGGCATGCTGGATTAGCTGTACAGCCATTCTTGATTAGTGTTCATACCTTTTTCCTTGGAAACAGGAACTCCTGATTTTAACGTAATCTCTATCAGCAAAAAAATAATTTTACTTGGCAGAAAGCCATAGATGAGTAGTGCCAAATTGGGCTTTTGAATTCCAAAATGATAACCACTAAGGCAGACTCAATATATTCAAAAGCATGAATTGCAATGTACCAGTATGCCCATTAAATTTTTTTAATACTGGCTCAACATTTCTATTGATAAAAAATGCATGTTAAGAAAACGTGTATGAGGAAGAAGAGGAGAGCCAATCTTATTCAATTTTATTGGTATAAACTTCCATCTGACACATTCAGAGTGTTACTGTGAATTTAGAAAAACAGGACATTCTCCATCCACTATCAGATATTCACTAAAGATAATATATCTCACAAATTTAAAGCAATTTGTTCTATGTTCTACAGAGAGTTCTGGAGGGGAAAGTCTCTACTTACCCCAGACAAGGACAATGTATCTCAGTGGAATGAAATACAGGATGACTGTGAACACACAGAGAGCAACAATGGCCAGCCAGCTTAAGAATGGAATAGTCCAGTTGAATGTACTGAATGAAAAATTAATAGATCAGAAATACAATAGCATCACAGAAAAAAAATAATTAAAAAAAAAACAAAGCAACAGCAGGTAGAATATAGATCTTTAAATGGAACAAGATTAATCTTCAGTGAAAGAACCAATATGTTTATGAATACACATGGGTGTAGAATATGGCATGTGTTGATGCTTTCGACCCAATTCCTAAAAAGCAATTTTGGAGCTAAAATTTGCTCTACACTCCATGAAAGTACTTATTTATACTTCGTAGAACTTTATGCAATTTTTTTTCTAAATTTTTCTCCTAATTTCTTCCCCAATATTGTGCCTCTTGGCTTGGCTTGAAAGGGAAGTACACAAATCCTTCCCATAGTATTGCTGGTTGATTAATCTGGCAGTGTTGTTGTGAACTAATCTGAGAACAGCTAAGCAACCATTTGTCTATACTTACTTCTTAATCCTTTCTCCAAGAGAAGCCACCTCATCAAGGATGTTCTGAACACTGATGCACACGTCCTGAATGGCATAGAGTTTATTCATAAATCCTTTCTTTTCACTGTCCTGTGAAAGAGGATCAATCAATAATTATTGGTAAATTGAGTTTTAGTCCCACCTTAGAAGTGAAAAATCAGCTGGAGTGACTTTGGGCCAGTCAGTCTCTCTCAGCCCAACTCATCTCACAGGACATTGTTGTGGCAAAATAGGAGGAGGAAGGAGTATCAGATACTGTATGTTGGCTGCCTTGAATTATAAATAAAAATAATAAAGATGGGATAAAAAAAATATTTAAAAAAGTACAGCCATACTTTTTGTCAATTATGATAAAACTCCATCTTACAGCAGTTTTAAATGCTGTAAGACAGAGCTGTCAAACTCCCGGTCCATGGGCCGGATGCATCACGCGCTGGCCACACCCACCCCAGTTTAGCGAAGGGAGAAAAAGTCCCGATACGTCACACGACGCCACTGTGACGTGAGTTTGACACCCCTGCTGTAAGACATGCTGCCTTCCTATATAAAGTACAGGTGGTCCTCGACTTACAATGGAAATTAGGACCGGAATAGTCCCAAGCAAGCTATCAGGTGGATTAGTAGCTACTGCCACATGAAGAAGGGCACAAGAGGGTCGCGAGAATGCAAGGGAGGCTTGGGGAACATCTGTGAGGGTTCCCAAGGGAGATCAGCAAAGATCAGGACGGGTGCACAGCAAGGTTTGGGGAGGGTGAGAGAAAATGCAAGAGAGGTATGGCAAAGGATGGGGATGATGCACAAGTGACCAGTGTGGGCAGAGGGGCTGAGAATGGGTACACAGGTAAGGGAGATGTATTTGTGACTTTCTCTGCCAGCTTCCCCATTACCTTTCTGCGGAAGCCAGCAGGGAGGGTTACAAACAGCAATCACATGATCACAGAGTGCTGCAACCAGTCATAAGTGCATGCTTGTGAGACAGCTCGAACTCTGAGGACAGGTTGTAAGTTGTAACCATTTGTTTAGGACCATCGTAATTTTGAACAGTCGATGAATAAATGGTTGTAAGTTGAGAATTATTTGTATTGTTCTTTAAGAAAGTAACAGTTTAACAAAAGTATTCTTAATAAATCCTAAAATAGGGCTAACATACATATGACAATATTTAAATAACTGCTAAGATTTTATCAATGTTTACTTAGAGGGGAAAACATTCATAGATGCTACCTATGATTTTATAATAAAGTCAGGATTGTTCAAGCTATCATATGAGCTGCAAACATCTGGACAACTCCAAATTGTCTGCATTTTTCCCAGCCTAAATAGTTGTAATTCTAGGTATCTATGGCATTTTACTTGAACTAGCTGTGTTGCTGCAACAGTATTCTTTTCAGTAAATGAGGATGGCCATAAAACAATCATTCTGCTTAAGAATTACTAAAAAAACAATAATCCAGCCTCAAGTCATAACTGCTTTCTGTTCTTACTTATAATTTTTCAATTTAGATTCCTAGATCGAAGCATATCTTGATTCATCATCAGTTCTTGTACGGAAAGAATGCTATCAGAATAACAAAACACATTCCCCTTTCTTCTATCTCTAGAGCTCAAGAGATTTTCTTTGGAAGATCCTTTTCTTTACAAATATTTTAACAAGATCAACTTGTACCTTCTTGAATACACATCTGTTCTACATTTTCTCTCTAAATGGAAAGGGCCACTATTCTCCTCAGACCTATTGCATTCTCCACTTTGGAGCGTAAAGAAAATTTGTTGACATATTCGAAAGCAGGCATAGACAAAACAGCACTGGAAAAAGGAGGCAGACAGAAGGATAAGGATTCAGCTTTTCCTAAACTAATTCCACATGCCCCATGAAACCTTAGATGTTTTTTATTTCCTGTTCTAAAGATTCACGTAGAAAATATTCCAGGCTAGTGAAAAGCTGCACTTTTTCCCAGCAAGGTGCTGTGTTAGCACAGAACATATGAGCCAGTTTCAGCAAACTGAAAATCCCTAATATTCCATTGTCAAATATTTTTGGTATTTTCTGCCAAGCAACCGAATTTGGATCATATGACTGTGGGGTGCTGCTACAAAGGATGGCCAGTTGTAACTATCATTCATTCAGCACCATTGGAACTTCTAACAAATGTTTCTTAAGTGAGGACTACCTGTACTAAAAAAAGTTTCGTGTTTAATGTGTTGTAAAGTCTTTTGTGAAAAAGCATTTCGCAATTTTTTTCCAACTGAAAAATTGTCAGGTCTGAGTTGAAACTAGTAGGTTATGTTAACCCTGTCAGATTTAGATTTAAATTACATGTTAAACAAATAAAAGTGTAATACAAGAGGGTTTTTCTTTGTAAAAGTATCATAATTAATAACAATTTTAAATTCCTAATAAACCCAAATTATTTTTTAGCCATATGTGATCTTCGAGGCAAAAAATAGAGGAACAATTTTAACATTTTCAATTGCCACAAAAATCTGTTTACAAGATATAAAAGTGCATTCTAATAATAAATAAGCTAATAGAGTGACTATAACTCTTTTTCTCTTGTATTTTATCAGAATAGGACAATCCTTGCTGGCAACTTAGATCATTAGGAGAAAAAAAAATTCCAAATTTCATGGAAACACTCCAGGACCTTTTGAATTTTACACATTAATAATCTCAGTTATTGCTGTATGCTTTTCACCAGAACTGAATGAAATGTAAAACAAACTTAATCCATTATGAAGAAATAAAACATGCCAAATTTCACAGAAATCAGTGCAGAATTTTCAAGTTAAGTAATCAAGGTAAGGTAACGGCTCTTTTAAAAGAAATCACCAAAGAAATTAATCTATAATTGGAAGTTCTTTGTGGACTTTTTGCAAGAGACGGAGAAAAGTCAAATTTTGACATATGGATGTAACGGTTGTTAAAATTTAAAAAGAAAAAAATATTTCCCCTTTCTTTTGGGGGTGGGAATGAACATTATATTATAGTCTTAAGAGTTGGATGTAAGTGTACTTTATATCCTTGAAAGAAGTAGTCAGAGGTAATTCGTTGTATATATTTTTGTTTTCCTTTCTTTTTTTAATACCACTTTGCATTTCTATCCTTATGCTTTCTCTTGATAGTTTATGTTGTTTTTTTATTTGTTCAAGTAATAAAATTATGAAGACAACAGGAAGCTTTTTTTAGAAAAGAAATGATGACTGGTAGGCTTATAGTGAAATAATATATTTTAATCAAAGTGAGCATAACGTGAAATCAAAAGCAGAACTGCAATCAAAAGGGCGTATCTGTCACTGGCTCGCATACGTACAACTGAAAGGTTTAATTTAGACAAGAAATATTATGGGTTTGAATCTGTAAAAAATGTTTTTGAAATTGTATTGTATGCTAATGATGAATATGTTCTTGCAAAATGTTTTTGAAATTGAACTGGAAAATGAGTATGTGAAATACTGTATGATTCAATAAGCAAATAATTTTGTATATAATGCTTGCGCAATGTGGACAAATGGTTTGACACTGAACTATAATCTGAAATAAATATTTTACAAAATGATGCAGCATTGATATGAAATGCCTGACAAATTGTTAAAGATGTATAAAGGTGTCTCAAATGTATGTTGGAAATGTAATCGTAAAGAAAAAACTTTTTATCCTCCCTGATAAACTTGTGATAAAGCAAAGAAATATGGGGGCAGATTAATGTTTTAATCCAGAATATTATTACAATGAATATAAAATTGAAACCATATGCTTTGCTTTTAAGATTACTGGATAAAGAGCTTGAAAAAAAGGATTTTTTAATTGTATGCAGCAAAAGTTCTTAATGAGCAAAATGGAAAGAAATATTAATCACCACTATGGAACAATGGATGGAAAATAGAGGGAGCTAGCAAAGATGGCAAAATTAACTGTTTTACTGAGAGAAAAGAATGTATTTAGTTGTGTTTCTACTGGAAACTGCTTCTTCTGCTTCTGGCAGAAAAAAATGAAATGTTGACTTTGGGTTTTGCTGATCAGAGTAGTGTGTTGTGATAGAAATGGCTAGTATTTAGTACTAGCCATTTAGTATATAAAAGTAAAAAGTTGAGGCTATAATTCTATTTTGTATCTCTCTGCACTGAAAAAAATTGGAAGTCAATCCTTTTTTTCCCCTTTCCCTTTGTCCCACTTTCCTATCATCTTTATTTTTATTTATACTTTATATTATGATGTCAATAAAATTTACATTAAAAAAAATAAAAACAATGATAGTTAAGTCTTGCAAATAGTTTGAACAGTCTTTCCCAACTTGTTGCCTTCCAGATGAATTAAGATGACAGCTATTAGCATTGTCAGCATTTAGTAATTTAATAGGGATTTTGTAAATTACAGTCCCAATATATCCGGAGGGTACCAGTGTGGGAAAACAAGTGGGCAGCAAATAACTCACAGCAAAAGTAGACCCTGAGACCACATCATCAAATAGACCACATAATTTGCTTGTATTTTTTTTACCTCCCTGACTGCTGCATAGTAAATATGACATCAGATTAATTTGATATTATGGATTAGCACAGAGAAACAAATATTTTATTGCATATTTTAGAGTAAGATCATCTTCAACCTAGAGCAGGTAACAATTTCTTGTTTCAAATATCAAGGGGAAAAAACAGTGACTATGATAATATCTTGGTTATTTTCTTAATAATAAAAGAGAAGTTAACATTTTAATGAATGAAAAGTAAATATAGAGTGGAACTCATTTTCTAAAAGAGTTAGCACAGTTTGTACAAACTGAATGTGACATAAAAATGAGGTTACTGTGCAACTCAAAAGAGATAACATGGCAATAAGGGCTATAACAATAACTGGAATACATTACTTCTTTGCTAGCAGGATTACAGAAGATGAGTAAGACTGATTATGTATTTTGTCTACAATAAATGAATGCCAATGAGAACGAAACACGCCAAGATTCACAGAATGATGATACATTTTTCACTGATACATTGTGTACAAACCTGAACAGAAGAACATATGTGTTATCTACAGGGCCTGACTAAGGCAAATATAATATTTATATGTTAATATGTTAAAGAACATGAATGGGCACTTTCAGCTTATATATCCCAAGAAGTTCAGCTTTCATTTTCTTCTTATATTGCATATTTCATATGAAATCCATTTTACCTACCGATATAAAGCTTCCATAACAAAATATATATGTTAAGAATTAGTTATTTTAACTTTTACATAGGTTTGTCCATGCTATTTATGAAATTTCTTTACAGTTGAATTCTCAAATTCAGAACAAAGCCCAAATTGCCTTGGACAGCTTGCCATGGCTAATTCCCATTTCTGGAGTACAAATATGTAATCTTGACATTCTACTCATTCTTTATCATATTTTTCATATATAAAAATATTCAAAATGGACTCCTATAAAAAGGAATATTTGTAGCAAAATAGTGTGAGATAAGTTTTAAGATTATTATGCGAACTAAAAGGGTGGTGATGAGAAATACTACTATTTCTTTACAAACAGTTTGTATTTCTACATCTGATGGACAGGGTCACAAGAATAGTTAACTCACTGATCTGTTCCATAAAAGAAAATAGATTTTTTTACCTGATAAAATAAAATACACACACACACACACACACACACACACACACACTCTTTCTCACCTCCCTCTGACCCCTGCACCCAATTGGCTGGTAGCAAGGCCCAATGGGCAAGCAACCATTGGAAGCATTGAAACCTAGGTCAAAATCTGAAATCTCTTAACAGCAGTGACAGGTGAGGCAAGGACAAGGGAGCAACTCAGATGCCTATTGGTAAACCAAAGCTGGCTGGGGGCATCAGGAATCGATGGATGAGCCCTCTTCCTCCCTGAAGGGAAGGGGTCTTTGGGTGCATACTGGAATGGGGAGTAAGGATGCAGTTTTTCTCATGGTCCACAGTTCCCTTTATTCTCCTCTTCCTAGCAAAGTGGCAGGTAATTCTGTAGGCTAGGCGAGGCGGTGGCGGCAGAGATGGAAGCAGAGAAGGCAGCGGCGGCTTCACTGTAGTTCTGCTGAAGATTGTGGGGGCGGGTGAAATGGAGCAAGCCTATATTACAAGCCATTAATAACAAGACAGGTGACATATAAATTTAATAGAAAAATAGAAAATATGTGGGAAGAGAAAAGGTGAGGAAATGATTGGGATGCCTGCTAGCAAGGTAAGTCTGGCTGGGGAGGTTCCACAAAGGGTGTTTCCTCTTCCTTCCTTCCTGGAGGGAGCTCATAGGGACATGCTGGAATGGGGATATAGGGTACAGTTTTTCTCATGGTTTGCCATTCCCTTTTTCCTTTCTCCCTTTGCAAAACAGCAGGCAGTTCTGCAGGTTAGCAGAGGGAGTGGAGGAGGCTTCACCGTGGCTCTCCTGAAGGTCATGAGGGGGGAGAGGAAATAGTGCAAGCCTATATTACATGTGGAAGGAAGAACGATCCAATGAGTCACAGATTGTCTAGTATCTCACACAAACCAGTGGTTCCTAGAGGGCCTAAGAAAATAAGGTATTTTACCTGTTGTTAAAAGGGCGATACAGTTCCAGGCAAATCTACTGAACAAAGTTCTTCCTCATTTCTCCAGCTGCTTTTTGGGCAAGGAAATCTAGAGATGGATCTCTGATGGGGGTAATTATGTCTAGTTGGGAAATATGGGAGGAGTTCTCCTTCCAGTAATATGGTCCGAAGGCATTCTAAGCTTTATAGGTTAATGCCTACAAATTTCAATGTAAAGTTCGGGCTAAACACAGTATAAAGACTCACAAATATTATTTCAGGGAGATTTTTGGATTTCAGCATCTTTTTAAAACTCAACAATTAATCTAAGTCCAATAAATATGAGAAAATGTAGTGTTTTTCAAGGAGTGTAGTGATTGGGACTCTTTAGGCCTATGACAAATGTTTCTCATCTTCTAGCTTATTCTAGTGAATCTAACAAAGGAAACATTGGCAGTTACAATAGAAGAATTCAATGACGGCATTTATCTTCAATGTTTGTCAGGTAGCTTTTGTATTATTTATTGTCTTGTAAATAAGCTTTAAATGCTTTTTTAGCCTTGGTTGCAAACGATCTATTTTCAGTTCAACAGTGAAGAATAAAAGCTGCCATTATTTGATGTCTTTCCCTCCTCTATTCGTTATTCCTACTTTCTATGGATTTCATTATGTTACTGGAGCCAGTGGTATACATTGTCAGATCTAGGACAGAGCAACACTAAGTAAATAGGGAGAGGGATTGTAAAATTTTTATGATCTTTGCAACAGGAAAATAGAACACATTCGGCCTCCTGCATGCTCCTTATTCCATTCCTCAACAGAAAATACTTTCAGAACAAATTTATGGTTTTTTTTCTAATCAACTTTTATTTGATTAATTCGCACTTGAAGTGCTTGCAATGTTTTCTAATGAGTAATTACAAAGTTTCCTTCAGATTCTAGACATTTAGGGCTAAGTAAATATTCATAGTATGATTAATCTATGCTGAAGAGATGGCAGTCAAAATAACAGCTCTCAAAAAGACATAACTGGTAATTTTCAATTTTTATCAAGATCTATGAGGGCTCAGAGTCATTCAAATTATTGTTGCACACACCAAAAAAATTAACATGAATATACAGGTCAGCTCAGAAAACAAGGTTTGTATTCACATGAAATTAGTCTAATAAGATTATAACCCAAAATCTATTTTACAAGCCCTACCAGTAAGATTTTACTGAAAATATTATTTTTATATTTAGAAAGACCTAACATAGCACACACACTGTTCTATTTCTGAAATTTCATAGGAGAGCTCCACAAAGATCATCTCTGAAGAGGCATTAAATATTCCTGATAAATGTATTTTCTGAATGATCAAGTCCTCTAGCAAACAGCAACTGAAGATATTAATCTATTTTTTTACAGGTGGAAAGCTGACAGAGATCATGCACATCAACCACAGTAGTTTGGAGTAGGAGAAAAAAAATCTAAATCTAGTACTACTACAAACCAATACTGGATCAAGTCACTACTTACTGCCAGATAAGTTCCAGATAAGAAACACAAATTACCAAAAGTTAAGTTTATAGTTCAGATAGTCATTTTTGAGCTGTACCAAGGAGATTCAGAAAAAGATCCTAGATAAATTTAGATAATTTATTCAGTCAGTCAGTCAGCCAGTCAGTCATAAATTTTATTGGCCGCCCATCTTACCACAGGGTAACATAACACTATTTATTGTTCAGAGCACTTTTGATTCCAGAATGTTATACTGATAATCAAATTTACACATTTTGGTTCTTCTTTCTAAAGAAAAGAGAGTTTTAAGAATAGTTTCATTTCTACTTGAAAATGATTCAGGGTGAAGTAGGATTTATCAATCCCAATCCATCCTCATATGTCCAAGTAATACTGGATCCCAGGGTATATTCTAAACAGTTGATATTCATTCCTCTTCAAGTTTCAGCTATGTAATATAGTTCCGAATTGGTAAATTTACTTTATTGGAAAATTAATAGATCACTGTCAAGTCTTAACCAAAACACAAACAAATTAACGTTAAAGTTATAAATAAAATCATTCTGAAATGCAATTTCACCAAATTGCTGCAAAAAAACCATAATTTATTGTTTTTTATTGTTTCATGTTAAAATGATGGGAATGTAAAGAAATTCCCTTGGTAACAAGAGATAGCTTATCCTGATTGGACATACTTTCTCTTTTGTCTGAAATCTCTTCACTCTATAAAGAAAAGGAATAGCATCCCTTATTAGAAGATTTTTCAGAGAAGGAAAAAGACAACAAGAAACTCCTATTTTTTCTCCCTATATAGGATTTCAATAAACCAGAAAATGCAGGGATCACACTGTCTAGAATAAAGATGCAGTTTACAAATATAAAAGGAAAAAGACACCCCCACACAAAAGAAATTAGAAAATATGCTTTTTGAAAACTCAACCACAAATTATCTTTATTCAGTATGGAAGAGGTTGGTGAAGTTCCTATTCTATCATTCTACTAAGGGAACTACCGTTCCTAATATATTACCAGATTTCACTTTAGATCTGCACAGGAAGTGAATTGATCCTCTTTCCCACCTCAATCAATACAACCAAAGTTCAGACAACCCCCCAAAGGTACTTACAACCTAATTCTAAAGATCAGACTCCCCCAGATCACATGACCGCATTTCAGATATTTGACAACTAGCCCACATTTCTAACCATTTGCAGCATCTCATGGTCACATGACTGCAGTTGATGGTGCTTTTGCTGGAAACTGACACTTATTTTCAGTTTTTGGCAAAAACACCCCCTAGCAAACAACGGGTTCACTTAACAAGTGCTGCAAAGAAAGATAGTAAAATCGGGTCAGTCATGTAGGTGGCCTGTTCTACAACAGTCACAGCTTATGAACATAGTGGTCAGGATCCATTATGGTCATTAAGTCCAGGGCTACCTGCTGATGGGATTGCCAAGTTCATTCTGTTACATCATGTCCTGGCTTCCTTTTGCAATAATGATATAATGGAATGTATCCAGACCCACCACTAACTGATTAACAAAAATGTAGTAGAAATACAGTATATTTAAGCTAAGCCTTGTAAAATTCAGGTTATGATCTAATGTTATATATTCAAGGTATCATAACTGGGGCAAATTGGACATAGTACCTCTGTATTAAAGGGAGACATTTCTTAACTATGCTCTTCAGCCAAAACCCCCTCTGCATCTGCAAACATCAAATTACTCTTGAAAATCACTAATTACATAAAGAATACAATAAAACATGTTTATAGTAGAGCCTATGAAGTACAGGGTGATGGAGGCAACTGGAGCTTTGCACAATGTTACTGGGGTGGTTGCCCATGGTGTGGGCTTTGAGGCAGCATTTCTCAGAGGCAGTGGTGGTGCTGGGGCTTAAATAGGGCCTGGGGTGGTAGCAGCTGGCTGAGACTGCTATAGACGCTTCAATGTTGAACCTGGTGCTGTGACCAACGGCCACTGTTCACAAAAACCAAAAGGACAGCACTGTCCTAATTTCAAAAGGTTATGGCTGTAAGTCAAGGTCTACCTGTAAATTCTCTGTGCTGGGTAATTTCACTGTATTTTCAATTAGCTCCATGTTGCATTCCTATTGTGACTGCTGTTGCTTGTCCAAAACTTTAGGGCTTTTTCTTTGTCCGACTTTTCATTATTTGTGTTTGATTCAGGCTAATTTGCTCTAAACTGTCAATTCTGTTGGGAATGGATTCATGTTGTTGTTATTATTATTATCTCTTTTATTCATTAAACATGAAACTCAGTTAACTGAACATTTAAAAATGTATCACAAATATAATTGTCTGGCGGTAATGGTTGATACAGGTTGCTGCCAGCATCCTAGGTATCAACCAAGTCTCTTCTTAAGATGTACGATGCCCCAATAGCGTAGTTTTTTGCAGTTCCGCTGGTGTTATTGCAGAAAGCTGCAATTTCTTGATGTATTTTATAAAATTCTTGGACATTGTACCAAGTGCCCCAATGACAATGGTTATTACTGTTACATGTTTCATCCACAATCGCGTAGTTTCGATGGCCAGGTTGCAATATTTCATGATTTTTTCCGGTTCTTTTTCTTCGACTCTGGCATCTCCTGGTACAGCGATATCAATAAATTGCACGCTTGGGCCCTCGACAACCGTAATATCTGGTGTGTTGTGTTCCAAATAGTGATCCATCTGTATTCGAAAGTCCCACAAGATCTTCAACGTCTCATTCTTGACAACCTTTTCCACTTTATGTTCCCATGACTTTTCGGATACAGGTAGGGCATATTTTTTTACACAATGACCAGCAGATTAATTTAGCAACTCGATCATGTCTAGCTTTGTAGTCGGCTTGCACGATTTTGCTGCACTCACATATTAAGTGTGAAGCAGTTATAACTTTGTCATTGCAAAGTCGGCAGTTTGGATTGTCAGTGGATTTTTGTATCTTCGCTTTCATGGCATTAATTTGTAGTGCTTGTTCTTGAGCAGCAAGTATTAAACCTTCTGTTACTTTCTTGATGGTTCC
>JANHFL010007203.1:183993-217058 GCA_032468155.1 Oxyrhabdium leporinum | reverse complement strand
AACGGGGTTTTAGAGGAATTTTTATATGTAAACCGCCCCGAGTCCTTGGAATGGGGCGGTATATAAATTTAATAAAAAATGAAAAAAAAAAATATCATTAACATTTATGTAAATAAAGTTGCTATAGTAAATGATACATTTACTTTGGTGCATGCCAGCTTCCTAGTTAGTTCTAATGAAGGGAATATTTAAAAAAATAAAGTCAGATGGAGCGGGGAACTAGGTAGTTAAAAAGAAATGTCCTAATGACATATCATCTTTGCTACAGCAGGTGCTCACCCTCCTTGATTGTAAGAGTCCAACATCAGAATAGGATGCAATCCTACATCTGACTTTAATTTCAAACTAATTGACAACATCTGCTTAGGTAGCCTGTCTAGCTTTTTCCTAGAACTGAAAAGAATCATCTTCAATTGCTTGCTCTCCCAAAAAGCTTCACAAACTAAACTATTTCATAAGTTAATTGTGAAATTACAATGAAAGGCAAGATCAAAATAATGTGTGTCATACGCTCACTGAAGGAAAGCTGGTATATAAGATATATTTATATGTTATATAAATGTAATAAAGAAAGTGCACAACTTACTGCAATACCTCCCTGCTATGATAAACAGGTTCCAAGAATGGAAAATCAATAACAGAGTTGGAAGAAACCTTGAAGGTCTTCTAGTCCAAACCCCTGCTCAAGCATGAGACCCTATACAATTTCAGACAAATAGTTGTCCAATCTCTTCTTCAAAGCCTCCAGTAATGGAGCACCCACAACTTCTGAAGGCAAGCTGTTCCACTAATTAATTGTTCTAATTGTCAGGAAATTCCTCCTTAGTTCTAGGATCTCTTCTTGATCGGTTTCCATTCATTGTTTCTTGTTCTGCCTTCAGGTGCTTTGGAGAACAGATTGACACCCTCTTTGTGGCACACTCTTAGATATCGTGTCACCCCAGGCCTTCTCTTCATTAAACTAGATATACCAGGGGTCATCCAGTCCTCTAATAATCTTTATTGCTCTTCTCTACACTCTTTCTAGAATCTCAACATCGTTTTTACATGTGGTGATCAAAAGTGGATGCAATATTCTAAGTATGGTCTTGCCAAGGCACTTATAAAGTGATACTAACACTTCACATGATATTGCTTCTATCCCTCTGTTAATACTTTCTTTGCAAACTACAGACTCTGACCAGAAAGACTACATCAAACTTTAGAAAAGTATGCATAAACATTTCAATTCTCTAGAACTCTTTATCAGGCAAGATATTACAAAAAAATGGAAATAGAAAGGAGAAATACAACTGAAATTGACCATGGTTGCATGTTAAAAGTCATGATAAACAGTTCTTGGGAACTCAAAAGCTTGAATATACATTTGTGTTAATTTAATTGGTGCTAACAAAATGATTGCGATCATCCAGTTATGAGTTCTGTTTACCATCCTTTCTTGCTTCCATGGGTTAATATGATTCAAGTACTTTTTTTCAGTCATTGGAGGGTTATTGGAAAAGGGCAAATGAAGGCAGGAAATAAAGGCTTTTCAGAAATGTAATTAATATATCCCTTAGTTGAAAGAACTCGTTTTCAGATAATGAATTCACAATCAGTGCTAACATATATTATCACATTAATGTTCTCCAGTTTTACACATATATTTATTTATACATATTTATTTACATTGTTGCGATGTCACAATAATGACTAGGCAGTGCACAAGATGTTGAAACAAAAAAAATTATCAATTTTATCAATAAACATCCAAAATAATATGCCTGGGAACTAAAAGCTGTTCTATTTTAGTCAGTGAAGTCAATGAAGTAGTTAGCATTGGTTTAAACTTCCTGAGGGAATATCCAGATCTTTGATGCCCTATGAAATGCCAACAGGGTTGGGTCATCCAAATCATCAGGGAACACTTCAATACAGCAGACACTACGACAGAGAAGGCAGTTTTGTTTAATAAAGAAATGCAATATATTTACATTGTACCTACTGAAAGGAATATGGTACATTTGGATGAAGAATATATTTTATAGTCTCCTAAATGTTCAACTGGATGAAGCTTCTTAGAGAGTGCCTTAATTTCATGTAATTGCCAGTGTTATAACATTTAAGCAGCTGTTTGAAGATGCATTCATCTACTAAATAACTCATTTTAATTTTAATAAGAGAAGATAGATACAGATTATTATCATCTTTTTTCTGTAATTAAATTGTGCACTTTTGCAAGCAATAGTGAATTTTGCATGTTGTTCTGAACTGAACCAACAATCTATTTTTCCCCATAATGCAATATATACTTTCATTACTATATGTCAGCAGTAAGCTGTATATAAAAACATAGCTATTATCTTATCTGAAAATAAAAATTTCTTATATACAGCAATAATACTTACATAAAATATGACTATATTAATTGAACAAGAAGTCTGAATAACATAGTATATCTATTACTGAAATCATATCTGAATAAGAAAGATTTTTAATCAGAACCACTCTGCATAAATTCCGTGAAACCCCTTATGCAAGACAAGACTTGTAACAGACATTGGGGTTGATTATGGTTATGATCCTGCAACTTAGTCAGAACTATCAAAACCCACAATCCTATTCCAGCTTAAAAAAATGCTTCTCTGAATGCCCACACAGATTTGGTTGAGTAGCAAATAAGTTACCCACTCATTTTGCTTAAGTGTCTAATCTTTACACAAGTTCTGAGGAAAGAGCCTTATCACAATCACCTAACAATATGCTAAGCAAAAACACATGACGCAACTAAGGGGAAGTGTGCAGAGGTCTTTATTAAATAGAAAACAGGTGCTGTAGTTCTCAGCCTTATAATGCCCCATTTACCCCCAAGTCAAAAGGTTACTGAACTAAAAATTGCCTTGTGGTAATCGGGGAAAACTAAGTTACTTTGTGTGGCTAGACATCTGGGACATATTTTATATTCTTAAAATATATGGTTCAATTTCAATTAAAGTGAAGCTTTGGCACATTTATTAATTTTTTTATGTTTATTCTATAAGAGGACCCACTGACCTCACTTTACTATTTTACCAAATGAGAAAACAGAACAATACTGAGAGCTAGAGGTCAACATCAGTCACCACAGCAGAATTTACATTTGTTTCCTCTCAAAACTCAAATTATATATTCATTTAAAATGGAAGTAGTTAAATTACTTATGATTTAATCTAATTTACACTATGCAGAAAACACTCAATTGAGAAAAACATTGTTAAGTCTGCTTTGAAAAATAACCCATTGCCAAATCATTCCTTATAAATGTTTCCATTAGATATTGTGCAACATATCTATGGACATATAATCATTTTACATAGAAATTATTCATGAACATTTCGTTTCTATGTTAAAAATATACTATTTAATGTAGATACAAAATCACTCATATTTATTTGGCATCAATAGTTCAATTTAAAAGTGTTTGGAATTTTACAAAGTGATTCAAATGGCCAATATTAAGTATTGATATAATTCCAGACATTAGTTTTTATTTAAATTATTATTATTGCCCTCATTTTTTTATAGACAGTGAAAGATGTTGATTTATTATTTAGTAACTGAATAAGGCAAGTCCTTTAAATACTATCATCATTTTCTTAAGCAAAAGTAAATTAATACACACAAACACACTAACATACAAATACATGCACACATATAAATACTAATCAGGGAGAAGAGTAGGTAGGTTGTCTAGTTTAAAGAGATTTTAGTTATAAACTTTTCTAAAAATACAAAAAAATTGATAATGAAATATGCCTAAGTGCTAAAAAAAACCCTCCCAAATTGATAGCAGACCCACATTTATCAGAGGAAAAATGTTTTTGTGCTAAAGCTCACTATGCTATAGGGTTGACCTTCATGATAAATCATGTGTTGGACTGCTAAGCATTTTGTAATGAAAACAGCACATATGGCTTTGCATGGAAGAAATTTAGGTGTGACATTATTTCATGATTGCAGCTGTTATCAAAATCATTAAAAGACATAGAGAAAAAACTATCATCATGTATTTGCTAAATGTGAATAAAAATATTCAGAGGTTCATCTTTCAAAACATGTACCTTAATTGTTCAGAGTAAACTAAACACAGTAAATTTTCCTACATGTCAAATGTTTTCTGGCTGCCAGCCTAAAATTCCTGTAGCGATATAGAACTGTATGTCTCTACTAGCAACAAAGGTCAAAGGCATATATTAAGATAGGTTTTTTTCCACCATTCTTCAAAAAAACGTTGATGGTTTATTAAAAGAGTATGTGAACATTTATGAAGGTCAGCATTTTCTGCATTTAAATGAAACACGTTAGAATAATCTGAATATTTCACTCCATCAGTATCTTCATTTTAAAAGTTCTTAAAAGACATTTATCTTGCTGCACTTTTCTTTCCCATAAGCCAGCCCTGCCAACTAACATCACGGTCTCTTTCTTACAAGGTCATTCTAATTTCCTCTCTATGCCTCTTCCTTCTTCTCCAGGGACAGCCTTGCAGTCCTATTGCTTGCTTCAATAACCAGTATTAACTAGCTGTTATTTACTGTGGTGGAAATTCTCAGCCCAAACAGCAACCTAGGAACTGAGCAACATTCTCAATAGCTGAAAGAGCAACCAGTCTTAGACTGATGCTGGGCCACACAATGCCAATCCCGAATCTATCACTACGAGGCAGACAAGAATTATGATTATTTAAATATCTTACAGAGTGCAACACACATCAAACACTCTTATACCAAGTAATTCTCAGAAAATTACAGATGGCAATAGACCACCTTCAAACAGTATGGTGTTTCTATTTTTACAACATTCCCCCCACCTGGAAGTACAGCCCTATTTGAAATACTCCAGAGAGGACAAATTTTTGTCCTTCAAAAACAATTGTCACTGCTCTTTTCTTCACAACAGCTATCAAGTTCCAGACAAGCTGAAATATATTTGTTCTTGAAAAAAAGGGGGAAAAATGGCCCAGCTCTGGACAAAAACATTATATGGTGGGGGAGGATGGGAGGGAAAGGGAAGGAAAGGTTTATAGATCTCTATACCTTCTACAACATACACACCATGGCATTAAGATGATAAACAGCTCTGCAATACAAAACAGTCTCGTTCCTTTTTAACTGTCTGTAAGAGCAGTGTTGTGTCTACTTTCTCCCATCCCTAGGTACCAGGTGCCAGGAAAGATAATTACCTTGTCATCTCTGTCATCCTCTTCTTCCTCGTCCTCTAGCATGTCCTCCACTACCTGCAGACATAAAGAGTAGTAATCATCAAGAGCTTAAAAAGGAAGTATTTGTTTCCTTAACCTTTTTGTAGTTCAAAGTTTTTTTAATGTGCATTTTTTTTACAACATTTGGTTGATCTAGAAACAAAGCTTTAATATCCTATGTAACATTTTACCAAGCATATACAAAAGTAGATAGCTCCATTTAACCCTCCTATGTCCTGTGGCTGCTGCTACCAACTGGTTAGGTCAAAGAATGTCAAATTTTAATTGTAATTACTCAAAAATAATTTAATCTTTGTTCAAATTAAACACAATTCCTACTGGGTACCTTACAATCTATGATCAATCCAAAGCAGAGAAGAACTTGAGAGCTTCTAAACTCCTCAACCTGGCTGTACAAAAAGAGGTAAGCAGGACAAGAAGTTTAGAAGTTCACTTCTTAATTCTTCTTTCTTCTTAATTTTCCAGGAATACAATTAATGTTGCAAAAAATGGTGAAACAATTTGTGATCTCATGTTTCAAAACCTCAGCCTTTTGTATTCGCATCAATGCCAGATACAACTATATGAATCATAGGATTGTGTCATGACGTTTTGTTGCTGGCTGCTGCTTTCCCTCCCTATTAACACCTATGCATATTTTATCAGTTTATATTCAGAGCAAACCAGAACATTTGTTACTGGATTTATTTCAACCAGATGCAATTGCAACTTTTGAAGTTCTACAGTCCTTAAAAGCCAATAAACCTTTAGAGAAAGCTGATGGAAACTGATGACGTTGATATAAAAAAATAACTTTGTCTTCAGAATAAATGAAATTAATTTCATATTTTCTTGAAATGAGATTAATTGAATACATTTGCTTTAGGTACATTGACCATCTACAGAATTTTCAGTAAGGGTTAGTTAAAATCACCCTGGTGAGAGAGACATAACTCAGAGAATTAGAGAGTATTAACCCATATAATTTTGTCTCACCCTATTGAAGTCTTGTTCTGAGCTGACTTCAACCAAGTTATTCATACAGCTCTGAATCCCATTATCCCATTTATGTTAAGGAGATATATATTTTCTTTGCTATATCCTATTATTAAAATATCAGGAACTGTGGATTTGTGGACCATGGTGATTGGCTAAAAGGATTGCTGTATCTACTACAATATTTACTACAATACATTTACTACATAGATATGCTGTATCTACTACAAAATCTACTACAATATTTGATTTGCAGCAATAGAATGCTGATATTTGTTTGTTAACATTTGAATATATTTTTCCAACAACACCATAAGGAAAAGGGAACTTAAGAAATATTATTGAAATGCTTAGAGTTGTTCTTTTTATTTCCAGCCTCCCTGCTTTTATACTTTTTTAAAGTTATGCCTAATGATTTTGATATTTATGGATCCTTAAATGTTGTTGCATGTAATGTGTTTTTTTTTATTATGCAATTTAGGATTTTACGTGGCATCCGTGTATGTCTGTGTGTATGTGTTGTCTAAAATGGCAAGATTGCTGGTGAAGTATTGCAATTTTCAATGTGTGTGCAACAAATACAGGTCCATCTTGCACTTGCAGATGTTGCCTTTTCATTGGGGATAGCCTGCCTCGCTTGCATCTTCCAGTTTCCCTTTTCAAACGGCTCAGTGAAAGCAATGGAATGCAGCTGACGATATGAAGCCATGCTGCTTGACAGGGCAATATTCTTTACACTCAGCTATGGAAAAAAATTAAGTTAGTCCTCATTTAACAACCACAATTGGGCCTGGCAATCTGGTCATTAAGTGAAGCGATCACTAACTGAAACCACAACTGCATTTACTTACTTCAGCTTTCCTTTGCTTTGGAGACCCGCATGCAAGGATTTGGTGTAAAGTTATTTTTTATCACCATTGTAATTGTGATTGTTCACTGTATGAGGCAGTGAAAAACTACCTCCACTGAGTGTATTTTGGTTACAGATGGCAAGGACAAAAAGGGGGGAAATGTAGGTTGATTTTAAGGTACGCTGAGAGTGCATTGAAGATACATGAGCTACTCACATGATTGTACTCCCAAAACAAGTGGGTACAAAAGAAATCCTGATATATTAACTTTTCATGTGTATTTTGGCAGTCTAATACATTCTGGTAAAAACGTGACTTGATATATTAATTAAAAATTACATTTTCATTCTAGCAATGATTTTTCCAATATTCTACTATACTTCCCTTGGAAATTTAAAAGGTTCCATAGGTTTGCTATAGATACAGATTTTAATGTAGCTCCTAGTGGTGGTAATGTTGGACAAGGAATGAAATATTTATATTTTACTATAAATACTAAAGCAGAATCTGGAAATGCTTCATGAATCCCAGGGCTTAAGTTAGGAAACAGTCTATTATACACAGTATCTTAAAACCTATGCTATTATGTGAGAAACCAATAGCTCCTTCTGTTATCTTTGGTTCTACTTTCTGTTCAAATAAGGTGCGTGCTATAGAAAACAATCATGTGGAAGTTTTAGATCACAGTATTTGCATGCTAAGTGTCTATTTTATTCCATAGTTACTTGGTCTATTTAGATTTGTTTTCCATTTTTTGTTGGCCATTCTTAGTCTTTTGGATCTATCATGTAACATAACATTTGAATAATTCATATAAATATATAACAGGATAAACTTTCATAAAATGGCTAGATTTCTTCCATTAAAAAAATTGCTGTCTGCATTTCACAACCTAATAGTATTAATCAAACAAAGGAAAGCACCAGGGAAATCAGAAAGCTCTAATGCAAGCAGTTAAAAGTGACATGACCTTCTGTAATGTCACTTGTCACCACTGTATATGCCACAGAAGAGGGGAAGCTACTTAACAACCTGATTTCAGGGGTAGATCCATGTTTAATATATGAATACAGATGACAATTAGGAGCATGTGAAAGTTGACTCCATATAGTATATACAGTATATATATGAGTTCTTTATTATGATTTTTGTTTAGTCGCACATTACACATTATAGTTCATGAATTGCATTGTATTTACAAAACTATTTGTTTTATAGTGTTCGGATTGTACACTACTATCCTTCCCCAAAATTTCCAATGAAGCTATTTTCACATAACAAAAATACAGATTAGGAATCTGGTAACATAATTTATAAGCAGAGTTGATGCCTCCTTCCCTTTCTCTCCTTTCTCCTATTCTTTGAATCAACAATAAGGACAGAACTGCATTCCAAATCAACATCTATACTCTAAACTATTAAAGGCATTTCGATAGAAGCTGCAGTTGATTTACATTCTTCCCATTTGTCTCTGTACAATCAAAGCACAATATGTTGCCATATCAGTTGATTTACAGTGCTTGTATGTAATTATAAAATAAAATGATTAAATGTGCACAGTCTAAACATAATATATAAAACTTCTCAGATGATTTTAGGTCATGAGAAAGTAGTTTAGGCCAAACTGAATATTCCCACATTTCGTATACTCATTGACAATACACTAATTAGTCTATATGGTCATTGTCACAACACAGTCATTAGATGAATCCAAGTTTAAATATTTTCTGAAAGCTGATCCAGTTGTATATTATTCAAAAGTTATGGCACTTAATAATTTACAAAAGTAAGAATGGCCAGCAATAATTTGAAAACAATTCTTAATAGTTCAAGTAACTACAGAATAAAATGGACCTTTAAAATGCAAAACCGTGATGTAAAGTTTCATTATAACTGTATTACCTGAACAGCACACATTTGAATAGAAAGACATAACCAAAGAGAAAGGGAGATTGGTTCCTTACTTCTTAGAGGTTTCAATTGATTGTATGAACAGACTTCTTCCTAAATTAGATCATGTAATTCATGAAACACTAATTCTTCAATTTTAAGCAAACACCTAAAAGAAAACAGTTCTTTCATGGGCCTAATAATGCATTTCATTCATTACAAATTATGTACAAGTAACCCTTGCTTAATTATCCTAAATAAGTGTGGCAACTCTGCCTCTAAGCCAAGCAGTCGCTAAGTAGAAGATAAAGGGGTTGTGACTATGCACTCTTGCTGAAAAAAGATAAGACTTCACACCTTCAGCTTTTGTTTGCCTCTTAACTGCTCCAATCTTTGGAATGTTCAAGTCCATGCTCACTGACCTATACACATTGAAAGCAATCACAGCAGCATCCAGAGACTGGAAGCTATAGGTGCGCTACCCAAACAGTTTACAGTACTCTCTTGAAATCCCCTCCACAATCTCTCTGCTTTGCAGAAGGGGGAGGAGAAAGGGGAAAAAGCAAGTGAATTCTGTAGGCAATCTCTCCTTTGCAAGACTCCTTCCCCCTCTATGCACATAGCTGAGATATTGGAGGGGGATTGAAAAAGAGTAAGCTTTTGCTCTTGTGCACATCAAAAGCAAGATGATTGCACTGATGGGATCTATAGGTATGCTACACAAACAGCTTACAGCACTTTCTTGAAATATCTTCCTCTCCAATCTCTCCCTGCTGCCAGTGTGATTGCATTGCTTTCTATGTCAGGAAGAGAAAATAGCTTGCTCTCTTGAAATCCCTTTCCAATCTACATGCTCTGGGAAAGGGGGGGAGGCAAGATTTGGGGGGGGGGAGAAAATAAAAAAAACACGTCAGGCATACATAGGTCAATGCATATTGATTATAATGCAATCACATGACTGAGGGAAGTCATCTTGGATATGGTCAGAAATTGGCTATAAAGTAATTTTTCAGCACCACTGTAACTTGAATGGTCACTGAATGAGAACATAAACACACACGTTATTACATTTAATAAAAAAATAATGACTATCTATCTGTCTGTTTCTTTTTAATCAGCCTAGATTCTATTGCAATTAAGTGAAGCTTTATATAGATCATTAAATACTTAAACTTTTGTCCATCTAAAAGTTCTAAAATCTTTGCAGAAATAACCGTCAAGATTCAGATTTATTTAACCTTTAGATTAAAAATAAATGCTAAAATAAGTGCATTTTAGATGACATGCAGTTTACTAAGTGAAATCCTAACCTGATATTTAAATACTTCAGTAGAACTTTGAGTTAATCAATTGAATATATTTCTCATACAAAGCTTTGAAAAAATATTTATTTTGTTATCACTATAAATTTAACATAAGAATATCTGGTACCTTGGCATTTGAGTTCATAATGACAGAAAGAAGTTATCTGGTTGTCATAAAGGCTAGTGAATAAAACTTTATGATTAGCCCAGATGTGTAGCAACTGTACAGTTATGTGGGGCATCTTGTGTTTTTCCCGTGACATAATGTGAAGGTCATATCTGATCTCTCAATCATGAACAAAACATCAGGAGTCAGATAAGCTCTTGCTCTATGGCTAGAAGTGGAATCTATGACATCTCTTTAACTATCAATCCTACCACCATCCCTAATACATTCTGGGTGGGGATGATATGATTTGCAGTCTGACTTCTGGAGAATCAGAGAGTTTTTTCCACTGTTCTAAGGGAACATTTCTGCTGTGTGGACTAATGTGTGTAAATTAAGCAATCTATTTGAATAGTGCATGAATAGGGACTTCAAAATATGCTATAATATTGCACAATGTATGTGTACAGAGTGAATGAAATCAAACTGAATGTATCTGTCATAATCAAACAGAATAGGAACTTAACTAGTAAGGCCATTGATTATACAGAATCACAGTTGTGGACGTTAACCAGCCCTTACTTAGTGCAAGTTCTCCTAAGTGTTCTTTTACTTTCCCCTTATGTATCCTGGGTTGTACCACCCAATGATTGCCCCCTAGAGCTTTGCTTCTCTTCTGGGAGAAGACAAATGTAAAACACTAGTTAAAATATTTTGCTTTCTTGATATCCTCCATTTCCCCCTTCCTCTCTGTAAAAGTTTGTATTACAGACTCTTTTCCCCCTCTTTTGTTTCTGCTGTATACCCAGAAAACCCCTTTTATTATTTGGGATATTTCTCCAAGCCTCTGCATATTCTAGCCTTTACGTTTTACTGACACAGTCTCTATAGTTTCTGATAACTGCTTTATATTCTTATTTGGTTATGTTCTCCTACTACCACCTTTACCCCAGCATTTTAGCAAACTGCTTTCTTCCACCATTTTTATTTGATATTGTTTGTTCAGGCACCTTCAGAATTCTTTCAAATAATTTTATATTCTCATCTTATCCTGTATTGCTTTAGTATGTCACGTCATTAGCTCTGGATTCATTACAATCTGCTCTTTTGAAGTCCAATGCACAAGTCTGACTCTTCTCCATTTCCTCTCCCCTTGATATCATGAATTCAAGGATAATGTAGTCACCTCCTCCCAACATTCCAGTTACCTTATCAAACATTCTTAACAAGATTTCCAGGTTCTAACTTATTAATTCTGTACAAGCCCGTACTTTTTTGTCTAACCACGACACCTCTTCCCTTTTTACTGGATCTGTTCTTTTTGAATAAATGTCACCTGAGTCATTTCACCATGTTTCTGTGATGCTTATCACATTATATATATCCTCCTTTGTTAGGATTCCAAATTCTCTATATTTGCCATATATTGTGTTCATTGCTGTAGAAAAATCTGAAATGGTGGTGGTACCCCTGCTGGCTTTATTGCTATAGTTTCCTGCCAATGATCCCTCTCTGCCTATCTGCTTCTCCTATTATTTCTTGCATTGTTGACCCCAGTCCTTGGAAGTGTATTCAGTTCTTGACTTTTGTAAAAGTTCTTTCATTCTGGTTTAATGTGCGCCTGATGAAAATAGTGAGGTGCCAAAAATATACATCACAGTCTTTGTAGCTTGCCTCTTGCCAGAATGTCTTTGTGTGGCTGCATAGCCTATGATCAAAAAGCATAAACCTTTCTCAGGAGTACCACCTTGATAGACCATCGTATTCACTTCCAGAATTCTGAAGCCTTAGTTCCTTTCAGCAGGGAATTATCCATCATCAGGTAAATTACCAACCATCATGAAATGTCTGCTCTTCCACCAATTAGTTCTTGTGTTTCTTTGAATCATGGAGATCTGTGAGTCTTTCACTGTGTTCTGTGAAGTTATGGTTGGCAAAGGTTGCCCAGATAGCTGTGGGCTATCTACTAGAGGGAGAGAGTACAATAGCAATTATTGAGCTCCATCAACACTATGTGTCTCATAATCCTTTTTTTTCCAGATCACATGCTTTCAATTCTCTTCTGCTTTGTATTCCCTGGGATTTACTTCCCTTTTCTGTCTCTCTGAAGACTTTTGCCTGTTCTATCCAGGACTTCTCACTTTCCCAGGTGGGCTATAGTGTAGAAACTCTGCCCTAAAACCTTGCACTTCTAGTAGCTTTAGTTTGTGTTCTTCAGGCAGAAGGATAAGTATTGTGCATATCTTATAAGATCATCACAGCACTTTCTCTGCTATTATGTTGTTTGGAATTCTCACTCACAATCCTCCTGCCAAACCTCTCCACAAAACCTCTTACCTTATTTGCTTGTCTCAATCACAAGGTTCCCAGAAGCTACCATACTTCTCTGGAAATATATCATACTACAAGTGATCAGGAAACTGAGATTATTAAGTAATAGAGATATTCTATTGGCGTCATCTTTCTGAAATGTTGCGCTCAATTGTCTTTAATGTTTATTAGTTTGTTAAGGGAAATTAAGACTATAACAGTCTTGGAAAAACATCATATTCCTTAGTCTTGCTTCTTGCCTCCTATATTCTCACAATAATCAAGTCTTTATTGAAATATAGTATTTTGTGCTAATGCTCATGGTATTCTATAGCATATTATCTCTAAACATGAAGGTACTATGTAACAACCATTGCCAAACAGTAATTTCATCAATCTGAACAGATTAAACAGAGTTAAATTTTGCACATTCTCATGATTTAGTAAGAAACTATCAGATTAAGATAATACAAAATGAAAGTTTCTTTTTCCATGCTTGTTTTTTTGCTGCCACCAGGCAGATTGTGGAAACAAACCAGATAACCTGGGAGAACAAAAGCAGGAAGGGTTTTTGTTTCTTTGTTCGTTTGTTTGTTTTGTGGAGGGAGGAATAGTCTAGCAGATTAGTGCTTGTGCTGAAAATCTGATGATAAATATGTGCTTGGAACTAAACTTCTTCTGTTCTAAGTTTGTGAAAAAACAAGTTCTTCTCTAAAATACACCAGAGAAAATTATTTGTGAAAAAAATGACCTTTTCTGGATTGCTTCTTGAACAAAAATAAGGAGGAAAAATGAGGAAGAGAATACTGTGGTCTTTTGTCTAGTTGCTCAAAGAAAGGGCAGTAGTCATCTATAGGGAAAACAGTGCCAAAACTCTAAGCTCTGTGGCACTTAGCTGAAGGCAATACCTTGCATACATTCAAGATGTATTTTGGGCTATCTTAAGAACTTTTTACTGTAAATTCATTATATGTTCCTCCTTGGTGAGAATTAGCATGATGTAGTGGTTAAAATGCTAGAGTAACAGAAAAAAGACTCAGGTTGCAGTTCTTCCTTATGCATGAAAGACAGCTTGGTAACCTTGAGCTAGTCATTCCCTCTCAACCCTAATCAGCGTCATTGTCTGTGACAAGCAAGCTAATAACAAAATCTTTTGTTGCATCATATATTCATAGTTTTTGTATATGGACCAAGCAACCATACTGCAAAAACAAGCAGATAGTGTTCCTCCTTCAGAAAATGAAAAAATGAAATATAACTCATAAATTATGATTTCATAATGTGAAGCCATTATCTTTAGTTCCTTCGTTTGTAAGAAAGAAGAAATGCAATCTAATTTCTACTCTTAATGTCATTGAAGTCATACAGTAAGGTTGCCAGATTCAATACCATCTTCCTTAAGTACAGTACTACTTTTGTTTCTTTCTAAGTAGTGTTAAGGTTATATATCTTTAACACATCTTGTTCATCACATCAGTATAAAATATTTTGGGAGTTTTTTGGGGATCTTAAAAAATCTTTCTGGTTATTTCTGAATGTTATTTCCACATTCAAATTCTTAGGCTCTCCCTGTTGGACTTCTGCCATAGTGTTTACATTAAACAAAGAACTGCATGAGCTCCAAAAGTCTTCTCCTAAAATGTATCTGAAAAGGTATCCTCCAAATGTTGATTTATAGTATAAACCATGTATCTAAATATCCTACTTCTTGGTGACATACTAAATGCAAACCAAAGAAAAAGAACAATGCTAAGCAACAAAGAAGGAAGATGGTTATCCTGGTGGAACAGACAAAACTCCTCACAAAAGGTGCCCATAACCCAGAAGGAAAGCAGAGCAGCAGTAATACTCCAAAGGGATACTGTTCCAGAGGATAGGCACACAACAGAGAAGGCATGTTTCTTGCATCCCATCAGATGACATTGTTTAATGGCTGAAACCCAGAGCAGCTGATTCTGTCAAAGCTTACAAGAGAGCTAGAAACAATGGGAAGACTTCTTCAAATATCTAAGTGTTACAACATATAGCGCTTTATAATTAATAGCATTTCTATAACTGAACATACTACCACATTCTGCATAGTGAAACTTCCAAATGGTATTTAAGACCAGGCCCATATAGGGTAATGATGAGATAACCAAGGCATGAATGGTCATAAGAAGGGTCCCCTGGTCCAGCAACATTCGTAACTGATGCACCAGATGAATTTGTGCAAAAGCCCTTCTGACTGCTACTTATATTTAAGCCACAAGTCTTGTTAGTGTTGATTTTATGCCTGCCCATTGAAACCTAAACCTTCAGACACTGAAATAAGACCTTGAAAAAAAAGTTTCACTCCCAAGATTTTTTGTTAACAAATACATATATGCTTAAAAATACTTACAGTATCATGTGGTCGATTATCCTTTCCTGATATGACCAAGAGGTAATTCCACACCAACAGCAGCAACAAGACCACTGGAATCATGTACAGCTCAAAATTCCATGTTACAATAAGGAAAAGCTGGAACCAAGAAAAAGATTATTTATCTTCAGTTATCCTGCAATAAAATAATGGAATACATATGAGGGAAACTTCCTTTGCTATTCAAATTGTGCATTTTCCTGTTTTAGCAGATTGGGAAATTTTGAGGATATAGGGAAAGTACAGGAATAGAAGAAGGATTATATATCTATTTACAGTGGTGTTAACAATCAGTTTTGTTCACAGAAATAACCTACTTAATTCCACTTTAATGTGCAAAACATGGGGGGGAAAGGTATTTCAAATCTCAGATTACACTTATTCTTAACCACTCAGCTAAATATGGCACAGTAAAATTTCAATTTAACAGAATATTCAGGGGAAGGGGTGTCTCTTAAATCTGAACATCTGTTAAAATTTATGTCATTTGTGTCAAAGTTCTTCTTTTTTATTATTATGCAATTGACTTAAATAGCATCATTTGCAGGGAAGCCACAATTTAAAGGGCAGATATAGGGATGAAGGCCACATAAAACATTTGTCCATTGTATCTGAAGTTTGTTAGATCAATATCTATTAAATCAAGACTTAAGAGTCATGTGATATGGGCAGCTATACAAATATAATAAAAGTAATTGTAATTCTGTTTTTACAGAATGCCAAACAATTAATTCAAGGCAAAGAAACTAATGCCATTTCTTAATTTTGTTTCTTACACAAGAAGTGAAACAATAGTTAAATCTACTAGCACAAACAATATAACTATTTTCTTCTCTTTACATTCAATTCAGAAGTTTGTTTTATTTTGAAGAAATAAAAGTTCAGGTGTCCCTTCTTTATAGCTGTGTAGATTCCTTGGGGGGAAAAGTTTCAAAGCTTTGACCATCCATATAAGAAAGGTTTTAGTACTGTCAATATGAATGCTAGTAATCTATCAATACTTTTTCTAAGAGGTCCCTAACAAAAAATATTCCAAATGCACAGTCTTATTCAGAAATATACTTTGTATATGTATCTTTATGATACGACTTGGGTCAACTGCTGGGATTGGAAGTGAAGTATAGCTGGAATCTTAAGAATTTAACTGCACTTTCAAATTCCAGTTTTTATATATTATAAATGTGTTCATTTTACTTTATTGCAGATGAAAGATTTGAATATATGAATTTATTTTGATAACTCCCAGTTAAGATAATTATTTTTGAACACTTGTTCAAACACTCCTTCAAAACAACAGGCAAGAATTATTCCTCCTCTCTCAATAGGGAAGGACAACTCTTAAGATGATGTTTGCCAATGAATGGCTTTGTTGTGACACGTGCACCATCTAACAAATGCTTTTTCCTGAAGATCTACTTTTATTCATCGTCCGATTTCTGGAGATTTGATCAATCTTTAAAAACTCACAGTGTAATCACTTACTGATACTGTTCAAAGATTATTTTGCCAGATCAGCAACACAGAGATAAAACAATACTATGATCAGTTAAAGGTTAGGCATTTTAATGAAAGTGCCCTTTAAGTTTTTAATTTAAACTTTACATTTAATTTTTGAACATTTTAACCATTACACAAGCAGAAATCTGATAGAACATATTCACCTTACATTTAAGTTTCTGAGAAATTACCACTAAGTATATGTGATATCTATTTTCCAAAAAAGCCAATAGAAATAAGGAAGGCAAAATGTAGAAATGTAGGGTGCATAACAACTATTTAAATTCTTAAAAGTGAAAAATGTATTATCCAGCTATTTTAAGCATCCTTAACTTTGCAAACAAAAAGCCATACGATTGTAATGGAGATAGATTCAATTTAAAATGATCAATAGGACTGTGTTTTTGAAGGACAGCTTAAGGTTTCAATCTCAAATAAAGGATCTTCACCAATGGAAATAAAGCTTTCTTGTTTCTTATACATACAAATTCATTCCTAATCTCAGCATCCTTGAAAGCATGAAATAAGCTACCCAAAATATGTATTTTACATGACAGTTTATGTGATCACATTAATACTTTAATGTAAATTCCACCTTATGTAATAATAACAAGATGCTTCATGCATAAGCCAAGTATTATGTGAATCTACAGTTAGTCCAGAATTCATTCCAGGCTGCATAAATATGTTTGCATCAATTAATAAAAACATAAATTTTGCCTGATCAGATAAAGTTTGGAAGCAACACAACTGCTTCAAGATAAGGTAATAGAGAGTATATTCCAACTCTTCCTTTGATTATCTTTCCAATTCTTTGTTATACAGTATTTAATGAAATAAAGAGGGGGGAAAAGAATCTATAATGAATCAATAATTGTGTTAAAGTTAACTATTTTTTTTTGTGAAGAACTTACATTAGAGAAGAAAGCTAAACATTAAGGTAACAATAGACAGGAAGGAGAAGCTTTTGGAAATGTAAAAGCTTGCAACTATTTTATAAAATATACTGCATTAATGTTAATTTTTAGTATTTTATTTTTCTTGGCAAGGTTTTTTAAAAGTGGTTTGCTACTGCCTCCTTCCTAGGGCCGAAAGAGATTAATTGGCCCAGATTCTAGCCTGATGCCTTAACCACTACACTAAACTGGCTCTCATTCCTTCATTATTTGGTAGGCAATCACATAGATTTCATATGACTTGCGATCCCTGAAATTAACTCCTCTGTCTGTGTTTAAGAGCCAGGTCTTTATGGACACATTGTTCTCCTTTTGTTGCTGATTTAGCACACCTAATAAACTTAACTATGACATGACAGTCAATCAGATCTGGCAAAATACTGATATTGCCGAGGGCAAGGAAAGTCACATTGATCTCATTCTTAATGTGTTACAGGACAGGGAATACATGCCACTTGCCAGGGAAACTGGACTACTGTTCCCATTCGCTATAATTCTGTGGCAGGTTTATTACTTGTTTTTGCTATTACAAAACATTGCAGTATGATACAGCAAGAAAGTATGGATTGATTCCAGTAATATGGACATCTTGGATCAAGACAAAAAGTCAAACACTTTTGCTTTTGCTTTTAAAAAAGCCAAGTGATTGTGTATTTTTATGTTGAATATATTGTTTCTCAAACACCATTCAGCTCAGCTAACCATTCGTGTGGTTGAACTCTTAAAGAGTTTGTTGTTCCCTTTATTATAAAATCTGCGTACTCACATTTTCATAATGGTTGATCTCAGAAAGGATAGTTCTGAAAACATAAAGGTTTACCTTTCCTGGTATATTGTAATAGACTACTGTGATTCCAGCAACACTGAGCACCTTTAAAAACCCTAATGAAAATGCCCTTTATAAATTTTAACAAGCAAAATGCTCAGTTATCATAGTTTGTTTACAACTACTACATTTTACACACACACACACAACACCCTCTGTGGATTAATGAGTAACCTTTTATCTAAAACATCAAGAATGATCATTGCAAAATGTACTATGTATCATAATATGAAATTGCAGCTTTATGCTAAGACAGGCAAGATGGTCAATATGAGTCTATATGGCCTAGCTATAATTCATTGTTGGAAAATTGAATCCAAAGATAAATGTGAAAAATTATACCATTTTAATAACATGATGCCTTTTTCTTTTTTTATCTATGTAGTTTCGTTTCGTTTGTTTTTAGTTTTAGCTAGGTTTTTTTTCTTTTTCCCTTTTTGTTTCTAAATATATTTTTTTTCTGTTTTTCTCTTCATAGGCAATTAAGTGTAGGGTTTTTATCTTTTTATTTTTACCATGTAGTTTTAAGTATAATATATATTTCTTTTAAAGTTCACAGTCCTTTATGGAATAGTAATATAGATAAACCAGAAATCTAACATACATATACACACACACAAATTTATAAGTTTTTAAAAACTGTTAACTGTAAACTTTAAAAATAAAATCATTAACAATGTTTTTTTAATAAAAGTGCAGTTGTTGCTTTCTCCTGTATTATCATCAATACTATGCTGCTTATCAATTAGATCTACATTTCTTGTTACTCCATTGAGCAGTGTCACTTCCAATTGGTACTGAGGGCTGCCATCTTTATTTCCTAATGCACTGCTCATTTCCAAAAGGAAATGGCAATGGTATTCCTGTGTAAATGGAGCAGGGACTCAAATGGAGTTTCCATTTTCACCAATTACCAAGGGGTGGGATGGAAAATGATGCTCATAACTTGTAGTAGTATAACAAGTGATATATCAAATTATAGAATTCCAATAACTATGGTAGGCCCTGGTGGGTTATGTGATTTCAAATGCTGTGAAGATATCAAGGGTATTGATGCAGATTTAAATATTTAGTAAATACAAGTAAAAGAGTTTGTTATTTTGCAACACATCAAAAAAAACCTAGAATAACCTCTATGGACAGCATGTATTTGCCTCTACTGATTCAGGGATAAGCAATGTCTGAGGGGTCAGGATTGTAACTCAAGATCCTCAAAGCTCTAGACTGCAGTAGGAAGGTATTGGGGGGCATTACAAAGTTACTAGAAAAAGCAGGGGCTTTTTTTTTTTGCAGGTTTAAGTTAGAGTAGAATGGATTGGAATTTTATCCAGGACATCTTTTTTTTTTCCCTGAAAAAATAATTCCCAAGCTAGTTCATTGCATGAAATACCAATGTAGACAAAATAGCTCTGCAATCTTCTACAATTCTCAAATAACATGACCTGTTCATAATCATGTCCTGTTCATATCTGGAAACAAAGCTGTGGCCAAGATTGTAGTATGTTTCTTACTTGTTTTGTATGGACATGGCCTAGTTGTTAGCAGCAAGCTCATTCTGCATTCTCCCAAGGTGAGGAACTACAAAGCAACTCTCAAACAGGAAATAGTTCTTCTGCTTTCAAGCATTCAGCAACACAAGTTACTCTATTTACATTTAGGATGATGTACTGTATGTTTCAAATTTCCTTTAAAAATACAGAGGCAGTATAAACATGTACACAACTATTTCTTTATGCTATTTATAATGAAAATTAATTTCACAAACTTAGTTTCTGGTGAAACGTCTGACCTATATTTAAAAGGTTGCTTCCAGATTCAACAACATTATTTGCACTCACAGAGTTCATTTTGAAAAAGCAAAAACTCACTTCTTATATTGTAGCTTTTGTTTTGTTTATAAAGGCAGAAACTCAAATATTAGAAATTATTTTTCAATATATATTATTAATGTTTCATTTTAGCTTACCACATCTATTTTTCTAGTAATGATTAGTTTCTCTAGGACAGAGACACATATCCTGGTACATGCATTTAATCTATGCATGTCATAATTTTCCTATATTTTTTTGTATATATAATATTATATGGTAAGACACAAGCAAAACCAGAAATGTATGTATGTTCTTATATATAAGGAAATCCTATGAAAATCCCTATAGGGAATGTGTGGGTTATTGTTGCAAGGTCTGTCATCCATGTAAGAGAAACAGAAATGAGATGGGCATTAAATTTGCATACAGCCTGAAGCACAGAGGTGCTATATGTGAAGAATTGATGGGCATATCTTGCAGGAAAATTCTGTCAGATTATCTCAGGAAAAAACACCTCCAAGGAGATAATTTAAAGATATCATGAGAATTTGCTTCAAAACATGAAAATAAACTCAAACTCTATAGCAAGGGGAAATGCTAACCAAAACCTTGCAGATGCCACAACACAATCAATATTTTAGTTAATTAACTTAGAGTTTAACATTGTTAGAAACACTTCCACTAAGATTTCAGAGTATTTATAAAAAGATGGAAAACAAGGAGATGTGTGTGTGTGTGTGTGTGTGTGTGTACGCACAGAGTATATACACATACATACACACATCAAATACACGCAAACACACACACATAAATAGGAAAAGAGAAAAATCAAGGCAAAATCAATAATTACAAATCATTGTAGTTTAATACGTTCTACAGAAAATATGCAATATCAACATACATAGACAAATACAACTAGATGAGCAGCTCATGAGAAATGGTAAAATGCTCCCAGATTAGTGATGCCTGCATAAAAAAATAAATTTAAATTGCTCCTACAAGTACAATCTACCTAATCCAGCTGTCTTTAGAAGCTTGACAAGCAATCTTTTGACATTTACTATGGTACACATATAACTCAGTCATGGAGTTAGAAGTACAAAAATTGCCTTCACATTATCTGAACATAACTTTCTCATTAGAGTGTTCCATAGTATTACAGGGAGAACCCAACATATCTTCTAGAAAAATTTCTGTTACTCATCAATATTTGTGAAGCTGTTTTAGACCAGTAATTTAGTTATTCTTAGTTCATTGCTATTTTTTTGTTTTTCCTCTGCCTTGTGAGTTGAATACATTAGAAACTTTAAGCATATGGCCCTGTCAGAAATCAGTATGACATTAATCTCTTTCATGTTATCCTTCATGTTATGGTATCCAGATTCTCAAAGTATGCATATGCCTAATAAGACATCCACAATCTTTAATCTACAATCATTAAACATCCAATGATGTTAGTTTCTATCTCTGCAGATGAAATCTTTGCATGTACAGGTGACTGCATGGTAGCTTTCATATGAGCCAGGACCCTGCATTAGTATTAGCATATGGAGAATGTTTAAATATCTATATGAATTTGAACAGATACTGCAGGCTAATGGAATATCTGTAAATTTCAACAGTTTGGGAAATTAAAGATGGAGAGGTATTTTTTACACTACAAGAATATAACAAGAATCATAAAAATCTTGAATGGACAGATCTCATTCCACTCTGTTTAACAATCCTTTTCTGTTGCTTTTGACTAAAATGCTCAAAGGTGACCCATATTACATTCATTATTCAGGAAATGAACATAATTATAATTGACTTAATGGTGCATGCCTATTTTAGAGAACTAACTTTGCTTATAAGTTCTTGGTAAAAGTGATCAGAAAAAGAGCAGCTATTACTGAAATTCTGAATACCCAGTATCAAAACATTTGATTTTTGTGTTTATTGTGTTGTTCAAGTAAATTATATGCTTGATATCCGCACTGTATTGTAAATATAGGAAATGAAAAGCTTTCTAATGGTTCCAGTTTGACCACTCATTTTCCCAAAGGTAGGTAGGTAAAGTGTGTGTGTGTGTGTGTGTGTGTGTGTGTAACTGGCAGCGAACATACCTTAATACTCCTTTCCTCCCTGTCCTATATTTCTCACAACCACCACCTTGTGAAAATGGGTTGAGCTGAGAGTGAGTGACTGGTTCAAGGTCAGCCAGTTGGCTTTCGTGTCTAAGGCAGGACTAAAACACATAGTCTTCTGGTTTCTAGCCTAGTGCCTTACGCATTAGACCAAACTGTTTCTCATATTTTATATTTTATGAAACACAAATCACAAGGAGAGCATAATCAGTTCTATTTAATTTTACTGTCATGTAATCACACTGATTACCATTTTTCTTTATATATCAAAAAGGATATATAAAATTTCAGAGTACCAACCAAATCATCCCTTTGAACTGAATCATCATACTGAATCAGATGCATTCAAATCAAATTAAGGCATTTGATGGATTTTGTATATGCACTTAACTTGTATTGAACTGATTCCAACCAGTTTTCACACTGAATTAAGCTGACTTACTAAATCAGAATTTTGAATTGAATCTTCAAATCAAATCATGGCTGATTTGCATATTGCACACACAAATACACACACTTTTCAACTGAGGATAATACTTACATGCATTATGAAGAAGTTCTGGTTAAAAAGATTAGGCTGTTGTACTTAATTTTGGGAATCTAAAAGCATATGCAGATTTTTTTAAGTACCAAAGCTCAGATATTGCAGAGACAAAATAGTAAGACCTGTATTTATAGTCACATTACTTTCTCTCACACTGAGGGGAAAAACACAGTTCACACTATTTTGTAACTGTAACTGACTCATATTTATGACGGTTGCAGGGTCCTGGGGTCACATGATCAGCTTCTGTAACCTTCTGACAAGCAAAGTCAATGAGGAAACCTGATTCACTTAACAACAGTGTTACTAACTTAAAAACTGCACACTAAACAACTGTGGCAAGAAAGGTTGTAAAATAGGGCAAAATTCAATTAACAGATGTCTTGCTGAGCAACAGACATTTTGGGCTCAATTGTAGTCGTAAGTCAAGGACTACCTTTATTGGCAAAAGTGCTTCTGGATTCTAGAGCCAAACAATATTTATGACTATAAGCAGATTGTTCCAATTTCACCAAAATTTGTTTTAGTCATGGTTCTAAATATACTTTCAAAATGATTATAGTTAAAATACAATTACTTGGTAGCTAAACTGTGCAAATTGTTACATTAGCCTTTGTAAAAAGGGCTTGTTATGCCCAGACAGAAGATTCCTTTCCATCAGTCTACATTTGTGTTCAACAGTGTTCATGCATTCAACAAGCTCTCTTTTGGGGTATACCATGGAAATAGCTTCTCTTCTTTGACAAATCAAACTATGAGCTGTTTTGTAAGCACCATTTGTTCTAACTTGGCTAGTGACCACAGAAACTTAGAGTGGAGAGAAAGAGAGCTATCACTATAGAGGCTCCCATTTTTTAACTTTATTGTTCACTCCAAATAGATTTCATCATAATACTTTTCAGTTTCTTTTGTATTAGAATTCCCTCACTACTTTATTTTTAATTGCAAGGGTTTTTTTTAAAGAATTCATGCAAACACACTGGGGATCTATTTGTGTTCTTTGCCTTCAAGATAAAGATACCCCTTTTTATTGAGACAATGAAAAGCTGAAAACTCCCATGCTGATAGCCTCAAATATTTTTGCTACTACAGTGAGTCAAAGGGTGGCTCCCTCCCACCTGCATTTGACTTTGCATGTTCTAGTATACGCACGAATGCGCAGATAATATGATTAGAAAACAGCTTGTTCATAGAAAGCTGTAGTGTTCCCTTTTCAAGTCTCCCATGGTGCAGCACGCTGACAAAGGAATAATAAAGATGCACATTAATAGGCCTTTGTAGGTTTTTTTTAATCCCACTTAGTGAATCTCAATGAATTTTGCACTCACAGCTGTCTTATGTTAACCAAAGGTTGTAGTGGTGGTGGTGGGGGTAGACAAATGAATAAAAGGAAACTATTGTAATCATTGAAGCCCATATTTCTTAGAGCAAGGAATAACTTCAAAATAATATTTGTATGTGCTTTGTTATCAATAAAATAGAATGAAGCTCCAAGTTTTGATTCAAGCAGGCCATGATTGCAGATCAGAATAATAATTCAAGCCTCCTTCCATAATATATACTTTTTATCAGAATTATACAGCTAAGAAGAAGTTGCATTAAGGGGATGGAAAATCTATGCAGTAAAAAAAAACATTATTGCTAGGATGACTCAAAGTACCAAGTCATGTAAACCAGAGAGAGGTCTATTTTAGTTGCTTATGTGCAATTCATTAACCATTAAAGCAAGGAATCCCTTTCTAGGGCAATGAAAAAAAATCCCTCTTTAATAATTTGTTCTACACTGTTTGTTAACTGCATTTTCCAAGGAACCCTGAAACAGCAATAGTTATTCATACATGTTGCTCATCTTTAGAGTACTACTTAATCAATGGCGTAAAAGCAGTGTACAAGTGTTGCTTACTACTGCTCCATGCCAACCTCATAAGAACCACTGCATTTCTCTCACATAGCTAAATAGAAATCATGTAGGTGGCCCTGTTTAAAGATGAAAAGAAAAGCAAGATTAAGAGATTGAGACTTCATTTACCTCATTAGTGACTTGAAAATAAAGCAAGTGCTGAATAGTGTTTGTATAAAGGAAACAGAATATAGTCGGTCAGAACCTCATAGATGTATTGACAGCTGGAAAGCAATACATTAATTTTTATTTTTATTTTTTTGCACATCACACCAAAATAATTTTAGGATTTGAACTAATAATTTGAATTTTGTCACTGTGTTTTTCCCCCATCATCCAGGGAAAGGGAGAGAATCTCAAAAGCATGATATTTAGGCCACTTGCCATAAGATCATCATTAAAGTTTGAAAATGATACAAATGTAGTATTAGTTATATATAGTGCTAGGTTTATAAAGCTTGAATAAATAAGTAAGTAAGTAAATAAATAAATAAATAGCTAAAGCCTTGTCTTGAGATGTCACTGGTTTTGTAAGACAATAGTGCTACCTAGGGGCTCAAAAGCAGAACAACATTCATTTATCATTAATTTGCTGAAAGGAGGAATTAGAAGTTTTATAAATTAGCAACAACATAAAAATACTGTGATATCAGATATATGAAGAACGTCTTCTGCTTTTATCTAAAATTTAAAATTGTCCATTCTTGTCTCTGCTTGGCTATGTTTCTGCTAATGCAATGCTAGTGAAACTCATTTTAAAAATGACATTTATTAAACTTTTTTAGAACTGAGTTAAAACTTAAAAAAACAAGAAATGTGAAATAATAAGTTCAACAATGAGGGAAAATGCTGAGACCTTACAAATATTGCTCAATGCAAATAACTGAATGTTCTAATCGGTAGGTTTCTGTAAATGCCTTTTCTAGATAACTTTGCCACTGAAGCACATGTGATAAAGAGCGGCTTCTAATATTACAGTAAAAGGACTAACACTGATACAGGAGGCATTCCTTGTGCTTCTGCTTTCAGAGAAAGCATCTCTAAATCATGTTAGCTTACTTCTAAACGTTATTTCCTAGAGTGGTTTAAACTCTCCTAGAGTAGTAGCTTTGCATACTTCACACCGACTGTTCAATAATACACTTTAAATAATTATGTTTTTCTGCAGGACAAGATAAATATTTGATATAAGTCAATAATAAAAATGATTAATGTGTATGCTAGTTAATATATGCATTCATTATAATTATTAAAATACTTTTACTGAGCAGAGGACTAATATGTAGTTGTAAATCAAGTATAGTATTTGATTCTATACATGTTTTATTATATTACAAGCTTGCAGATTAATACATGTAACTTTGCATATATCAGTGAATAACTATTATCCACCTGTTTTGGAAATCGTTACAAAGAAATAGCAAAATTTGGTATACTGTATGTATAATATTTCAGTCTATATATTTCATATTTAATAGGTCAATTCAATTCATTAACTTTCATAATCTAAAAAGAAACAAATCTAAGCATTTTGCAACTTCCCCCTATATTTTATTAAATTACAGGTAAGTAAGAATAACCCTCAGGCATACAAATTTAAACTGTTGAATCTAATTGCATCAAATTAGGATAATGAAATTTAAAAAGTATTTTTTAATATTAACTATACTTTATTTTTAAACTGCTTTATATTTTCTATGTAGAAAATTACTTTAAAAAGCTGACATTAAAATAATTCAGTGTCCTTTAAAAATTATTAAAATTTTGGTATATGTTCAAAGTATGTTTTTAAGACAAATAGTAAATTTAGGGAAAAGACATATTATTAAAAACAATTTAAGAATAAATATGACAGTTAGTCAAAATAGTCCTTTTTTAGAATTGAAATTATAAAACTTGGCTCCAACACACGTCATATTTAATCGTGACCATAAAATTAAATTCTAGGAATAAAATTTCTGTTTATATATTAAAATTGTATTTTACATATAAATGCATATTCTTGTTCAAATTTTACATAATTCTTTAGTATTAAACAATCTGCTGTTACCCGTGTTATATTTCTACACTTCAAACAGGTATATTTTTATTTAACGTGTAATAAGAGAAAAGCCTGTTCTTATTTGCCTTCCCTTTACAATTTTTTTTAACAATAAGCATAATTATCTTCAAACAAACAAAAAATAAAAACTCATAATATATTTTTTGAAAGAAAAGAAGAAATGTTCATCAAGAAAAATATTTCAGGACAGGACTTTTCTGAAATGTTTCTGATTTTTTTTGGTATTATGTGGTACTTAAAATCTATAAAAGAATACAACTGTTAATTATAAGACATAAGATGGTGCATTAAACTCATGTCTTGTCATTAATTTATAAAGCTTTGTAGACTTGATATTTTATTTCTATCATTTATGTGGCAGTCAAGGTTACTGTTAAAAGAAGTTTAAAAAGGCTATACAAAAGACAAGAAAAATCTTGATATAATAAATCATTCTAATCAAATTCATGGCTGTGGCTATAGTGCTTTAAACTTTAGACAGTACTAAAATTTTATCTTAATCCATTTTGGACAGAATGATTAAAAGGATCAGCCACACATCAGTGAAATCAAACTTTTTAACTTCTACACCACAAATAATACGTATTAAAGTAGACTATAAATTTCATGTAAAAATTGATCTGTTCTGTCATCCAGGAACAGAGTTTGCATTTTGCCATTGATAAAACAGGAACAGAAGATATAAGAGACACAGATGATTCTTTCAAGGAAACAAAGATTTTTATTGTCTCTCATTCTACTGAAATCTAACTTATATTGACTCTGGTTTGCATTTTAAAGGCCAATTCTATGTTTATTCAGAAATCATACTTATAATAGATTTTATGTCCATTAATTTGCGTATTACACAATTTGTGTATTACACAAAGGATTACAGCTTTATAATATGATTTGAAATTTATTATGCAAAACCAATTATTTAGTGAGATTTATGTCAGTGTAAAACTTCATAGGATCAGCTTCAACTAAATAAAATGAGCTTGTTCCAGTTAAATGTATGTATAATACCACATTTTAGATTTTTTTAAAAAGACAAGAAATAGAAGACATGTAGGTTCTTTTTTGAAATGTATTTATCTCCAGCATCTCTAAATCAGTTACTTCAAATTTCTTGAAATATTTAATTCGAACAATTTATTACCAGAATTTATGAATTAGAAAAGCCCCAAATATTCAGGTCAGTTATCTCACCCTTGATGGATATATCACATATAATTTCACTGCTTCAATCTCTCTATGTTGTGTGTAATTTGCAATGTTGATGGGCCACAACATGGTAAGATTAATGCTGCTTTCATGATTTGGAAATATTTTTCTCGGTATGTACATTAATACTAGTAAATTTTGTTTCATACAGAATTCATTAAAATATTTGTAAAGAAAACCAGATAGCCAATTCATTTCCTTTCATTTTTTGCTGCCAAAGTTATTCATACATTAAAAGGTGGTATATAATTTATCTAAATAATCTTTTATTCCATAAGAACTCATTGCTTTGGTGAATTTAAACAAAAGTTAAAATGCACAAAAATCAGAGATGAATAAGTGAAACAATCTAGTGAAACATTATCTAAAGGAAACCATCTATATCACAAAATTCTTTATGAGACTGCAACACTTTGGCAATTAAATTGGCAATCATGCATCTTATATATAGGCCATCTAAACTGGCACTTTTGAAATACAACAATAAGACAAGAATCCTATACAAATTTCTATGGGACAACGCCTTCGAAATTTAAATGGAATTGTATAGTATAGTATTAAAAGGAGCTTTATAGTGTACCAGCTTAATACATTTCTTTATTTCAATTTAAAACCTAATTCAACTGCATATTTTTGTTAGTATAACTTAAAGTTCATTTTACAATTAGATAAATTTTAATAAAGGTAACACATTCATTTTTTCTATAATGTGTTTCAAATTTCTGGCCAAAACCTCAAATTCCTAATAAAAATAGCAGATGATAGTTTTCTTTGCAAATTATCAATAATGAAGGAAAATGAACTTATATATATATCTTAGCTATATTTGAAATAAACGATAAAATAATGAAATTAGCAAATGAATGTATAAGGCATTATCACAATGAAAATTCACAGAGTTTGGTAGTTACCTCTTTGCTTTAGACTTACTATAATAACACTAACTAAATCTCTAACAAAGATCATCAACCTAGTGACTTTCAGGAAATGTGTAAGTTCATTGTGAGTTTAGAATAAAACATCCTTCTTTGATGATATTTTTGGGTAAATTACTGTGCAGGTATTTAATGTTCATGCTGTAACTAAGACATTTCCCCTTCTAACCCTTGATTCTGATATGGTATCCCTTAGAAATATAAGGGTTACAAATCCCTTTCATTGCTTTAACAAACTCTTATTTTTCTTGCTCTGCTATACATGCTATCGGGTCTATTTGCACTCATTCAATACTACATGACAGATAAAATTACAACAAATTTGTTTTTCTCAAAAATGCAGTGAAGCCTAATATCCCTTAAGTAACAACAGACTTGTCTTTCATTTAAGAGAGAACTGGCATAATTGTCTCCCAGAAACAAACCACCCCCTTACAATGGCTCTGTTCTTAAAATTCTGAATGCGATACAGCTCAATTTGCAGGTGTTCAGGTAGAAAGGTGAAAGGGTATTTGACCCTAATAGAGTAATTGTTTCTTGGGTAGGTAACTCCAGACAGTTCAGTGATACGGTTCTACAGTAGTACGAGATGGGCTGCCCGAATTATCAGCTATGACTTGCATTGGTGCACTCAAATGCTCAGTCACTGAAATAGATACATATTATATCTGCTTAAAGAAAGAAGACACACAAATCCACCCTCAGCACAGATGTAGAGAAACAGATACCATTTCACTGAAAAACTATCCTGTAAGAATATTCTGATAGTTACTAATTTTAGCTGCAAAAGTTTACAAAACTAATAATTCCTGAAATATTACTATCTTCACAGACTGCCTTTCAGCTTTAAAAAATACTAAGTTTGGGATATTGTGAACTGCATTCAAAACAATTCACCAATAAAAGGTCAAGCAGAGTTATTTATAGAGCCTAAGCAATTTTAACATGTAAACTAGATCTATTGGTATATAAATTCCTGACTCGAAACAAGACAATTAAATCTGCTTAAGAGTTGAGTGTTAAAAATATAGATAATATGGCCTTATATAATATGGCTTTTAATTTTGTTTTCATGCATCAATACTACAGTACTTGTATTTATTTCTGCTCCTTTTGCAACTACGGACTGGTCAAATCTTGTGTTATTAAACATACACAGAGTTTGTTCCAATAGAACACTTGTTCATGAAGGATTGAAGCATTCGTTAGTTACAACTTTAATTTAATTTAGAATTAGTTGCAGCGTAATTCCCGTTTAGCTTTTAATTGAAACTGAAGCCATGTGCATTTGCCTTTCAGAGGTAAGATAAGTAGGTATACACGCCTCCCATCAACTGGTTCTTGCTATCTCATCTCAGCCCAGCCCAGAAAACACTCTAGTCTTCTTGTTCTGCCTTGATCTGCACAGCAAGTAGAACAGCGTAGAGAAGGAAAGTGCTGTAAACAAAGAGCTTAGGAATGAAGGATGGGAGTTGCAAAGCTTTATGGCAGCAAAGACAGGAGGGGGGAGGCAAATGAAATGCTGCTAGCTAAACCACCCTGGTAGGGATGATATGGAGAGAATCACTAGGATTAAACACTACATGAAATGAAAGAGAGGAGTCTCTTCCCCCATCTCACCCATTATAAACAGGAAGGGAAGAAAGAGAGAGACGCTGCCCACACACACTGATTTCATTACAGGACAAAACACTCACTAGGTGACAATCTTACAGAAAAGTAAGAGGAGGAATATTGTTTATTGCTGCATGCAAAGTATTCTAAAACAAAAATGATAAGGATCAAGGGTGACCTAAAGGATATGCAGTTTTCAGAGGGATGTATTTTTAAAATGTTTATTTAGTGTGTTTATGCAGACAGACATAAGATGGTCATAAGAGATTCATCAAACATTATAGTTTTATTTTGAAATTAAAGCACATGTAATAGCATATTGCATGTATTACTTCCACATGAGAAATTATTTATACTATAACATCAACAGTAAGTAGTAAGTATGCATGACCATGAAGTCACCAGGAGTCAAGTTTCACTTGCAGCAGATTTTAGTTTTTAGACAGTCATCAACTAATGTTAGATTAGCCTTTTTTCTTCTTTTTGGCTTTATCATTTTAATGAGGTAGAGAAGAACCTGAATTGGCCCATTAATGAGTCATTTCTAGTTAAGGAAGGTGACCATTATAATTTGAATGGAGACATGGTATTCTTGTTGCCTATATAGTTCTGAGAGTAATGAAGGCTACTATGTGGTTGACATTAATTGCATTTTCAATATATTCTGATTCCGTTTTGGCCTTTAAAAGCAGGTTCATTTTTTTCAGAACAAATTATTGTTAGTACTTTTTTTTAATGTATTTTTTTACTTTCTTTTTATTTTGATAAGCTAGGGATTATAATTGTCAATTTTTAAACAGAACATTCCTAAGATTGTTTAAAAAACTAAGGATAATGCGATTGTTGTGGACTGCCCTGAAAACTATTACAGAATGGCTTTTTTTCCTCTCTCTTCCTTATAAATAAAGTTTTAAATAGCTTTTTCCTTAATTGTATGTGTAAGAAAGTATTTCTCAAGCACAATTTTTGTATTTCAAATAAAATATTTTAGAATTTCCTGTATCTTCCACATAAATTAAGGGGTCCATTATTTTCTGAAAAGTGATTTCTATCGGATCCCTCTTCCAGAATATTTACCTTAAAATTTTGCAAGAAATAAATTTCTGCCCAGATGGATAAAGTACACTAACATGTTATTTAAGTAAAAATTGGAATCCAAATTTCTAATTTTGCTCATGTTGAATTTCTATAATAAAAAAACCCATTGCTCATGCCATAAGGGATTTTTTTTCTTTACAAGATTGCTAAATTTATTTTTAAATAAGGAACTTAAGTAAAATTGTTAATGAAGGCTCGCTGTTTGTTACTTGAAATTTCACCCTATAAGTGGAAATTCAAAAACAGTCTCAGACTAAAAACAAATGGAGTAGAGAACTATGAACAGTTGAGATGTACATAAAAAGAAGCCAAAAAGAGCTAAGCATCATTTCAACAAATGGAACTGAATATGAAAAATAATAGGAATAAAGAAAAAGAACAGGAATAAAGTCATAACCTGGGGGGGGGAGGATATCAAGATATTTATTTATGAATTAGATAGCCTGAGATTTTCCCATCGTCAGATTAACTATTTTCCTTACTGTATGAGAACTGATCTAACGCACTTAATGAATCAAGAAGGAACATTTTCAAAAATCCAAGCATCAACACATCAACAGCTTGTTTCTTCACAGGTATGTGTATTCAATCCCCAACACATTCCCCTATCCCATTCAAAGAGAACAGAAATTTGTGGCAGTACAGAAGATTCAGATCATGAAAATATACTACTTTCTGCAATAACAAGTTTTCAAATTCAATTCTTATTATATGCATGAAACAGATCCCTCTACCTAATTTATTAGAAGCCGTTTCTCTTCAACATGGAATTCTGTGGTTGTCTGCCTAAATTATTCAATTGAATATTTAAATATTGATATAAATCAGTGTGTTATTTTCTTTTAAAGAAATAATTTAAATCCTATTACTCAGTATGGATATGGAATGTATTTCCATATGATTTTATGTGTTTCACCATCTCCTTTGGTTCCAAACTATCTCCCTTATGTGGAATTGATGCAGCCCTGCCAAATCTCAGGTCCAGAGGAGCAGCTGTTTTGGTGGGTCCTGCACCAAAGGCTCTGAAGAGAGAACATGGGAATCAAAAGACTATGGTTAAATGCTACATAAAGGCTTCTGAACTTAACAATAAATGTTATTCTCTCAGAGTACACAGACTGAAACTGTCACAGCCATTCAATGTGAATATGTTCTGTAACTGTGGAAAATCTCAGCACACTTTTATGGTAATAACAGATGTATGCCATCTGCCCAGGTTTATGATCCAGAAGATGTTCAGTTGCTACCATCTTATTACAAGGAAAGTTCCCCTTATAAACCTCTATGAGAAAACAATATTATATAATAATATATGCAGTAAAATAATATATATAATTTCTATCTATCTATCTATCTATCTATCTATCTATCTATCTATCTATCTATCTATCTATCTATCTATCTATCTATC
>JANHFL010007203.1:141011-169080 GCA_032468155.1 Oxyrhabdium leporinum | reverse complement strand
TTTGTTTTGTATCTAGTTTGTTTTGCTAGCCCCCTGCAAGCGAAAACAGAGCTCGGAAGGGCCGCATGCAGTCTTCCCGAGCTCCATTTTTGCTGGCAGAGGCACCGCAGGCCAGTTCTTTGTTGTTTCCAAGGTGGCCCTATGGACCAGATCTAAGTACCATGCGGGCTGCATCCGGCCTGTGGGCCTTGAGTTTGACACCCCTGATGTAAGTGGTTATAGAAAGAATGCATGAAATCAAGGAAGCTCAAAGGGGAAAAACTGATTAAGCTGATTTACCTACATATTCCCAGGAACGCCTCCTGTCCTTTCATCCTTCTAGAGAATTTTTTTATCTAATGAAAAATAGTGCCCTAAGCTCTAAATTAAAGAATCATATATGAAATAGATTCAGATAAAGACACTATGTGGAGATCCACATGTAGATGCAGACAATGCTTCTAACAAATCATGAAAAGTTGTATAAACAGTATAATTTTAAACTGAGTCCAGAAATAGTTAATTAGCACAGCAGCTGGAAAAGCATTATTTTAATACAATCATACGATTTGGTCCCTGACAGCAATATTTTTTTTCTGAAAGTTTCATGTTAATATGAGGCAGCACCATATGCAACATTTTGCAGAATCTACACAATGGACAGAAAAATAGATTACTGAAAAAAGCATTTGATGATATTTGAAGAGAGTAGATCAAGATCAGGAATCATTGCAATACTAAAACAAGGAGATAAGGGGATAATGCTCTTAAGAACTTTGGTAGTGAAGACAAACATCTCATGTTACTGAATAATGTTGGAATTTATTGAGTTTACATTGCCAGAGTAATAAAAGATTTTCCCCACTACAAGTTAGTTGTGTATAGGGATAAAGTGAAAAATGCCAAGGTTAAACAATAGAACAAGAGAAGAGATGGTATGAGATTATCAAGATATCAGTGAGTTTTCACCTGAAGGATTCATTTTTTTCAATATTGAAATGAAAGGAGCAACAGAATATTTACAGATTGAATATAAAAAACAAAGAAGAAAGCTCTGCACTTGTTATACAAAACAGATGGGAAGTGCACAAGAGAAAAAGCCTTTAAAGGAAAGAGCAGTTGGTTTTGAACATGTTGAGCTTCAAAAGAAAAAAAAGTCCACGAGAATATTCTGTAAGCTGTTTTGAAGCAGAGAGGTAGAATCAAATGTCATCAGAAAAGATGATTAAATCAGTCAAGTTTTGCATGTGTTCATAATTCCATGTGCTCATGCCCATTTGCACGTGCTCATAATTCTATCCAGTTTCCAGTCATATATATAGGTATATACATGTGTGTCTATGTACTCGTAATTGTACATATTTTCTAAAAATGCATGTTCACATTCAATTAGTTCATTTATTCATCTGTTGTGGGCATTTTTGAGTAAAGAATGGCATTAAAAATTCTGTCAGATCCCAACTTACCAATATTTCTTTGTACACATTTGTATGCTGCTTACTCATACAAATATAGGAGCTGCTGCTGCTTTCATGCCAGAAACACCAAGGTGCTTCAAGGTGAAAAGGATTAGCTGATGACATCACCGTTGCCTAGGTGATGCCTGGTTGGGGGCCTTCATGTCTCCATTGATGTGCCCATCGAAATGGTACCTATTATCTACTTGCGTTTGCATGTTTTCAAGATGCTAAGTGAAAAGAAGCTGAAGCAAATGACAGGAACTTGCCCTGCCACACATCAGCACTCACGTCTCAAACGTGGGCTTGCTAATCGTCAACCCAGCATTCTACTCAAGTGAGCCACCACGCTTCCAAGTATAGCAGCTTAGAATATATAAAACTAAGAACATAGCTAAAACAGCTATAGAAGCAACTTGCAATAAAGAAAGATCAGCCCCACCAATCACTTCAAAGTGATCCTTAAGGCCATTCTATCAATCACAACATCTTATTATATTAATATTGGATAGATGGTGACCTTTTGGGCTTTGACTGGATGGCAGAAAAAGTGAGAAGATGTAAAGCTGCTCTTGTTCAAATTGAATCCAAAGGATTATTAGGAGTTGGAAATGCTGCAGAAGCGACCTAAGAAAGCAGGTGAGATGATCTGGAGACAAAAACCCAAACAGCCATGACAAACCTCTGAAGAATCTTCCCAGATCCAATGAGTTGCAGTAAAGCCTTGAGATACAGGTTGTGACATCTATTTATTTTGTATACTACAACACTCAGCAATTTTCTAGCAGAGAATGGGAGGGAGGGATCTATACCATTCCTCCTTCACTCCCAATGCACATGACTATAATATTTTCATTCTACAGAGAGTTAGGGCAAACAGGACTTGCATGATGTTGAGATGAAGTATGTATATAATTTTACTCTAAGATTACCCAGAATGTTTTATTTGGATCTATATTGAAAACTCCTGGAAGTAGCGATTAAGAAAATAAAAGGGGGGTGTAGGGGCTAGTAGCATCACAGCAACAAAACTATTTTTAAAAAATACATCCCTAAAGGAGCTTTTTAAAAAATGTGATTAAAAATGTTTTCCCCTCAGATTCAGTTTGATTTGTTCAAATCATGCTCACAACAAGATAAATGGATCACTTCTGGATTGGTCCAGCACAGGATAGACCATTTCAAGGTTACAGAAGCTGTTGTTAAAGGTGGACTGTACTGTCTCTACACAGAATACCCCAAAGATCTCTCTAAGATGCGAGTATGGCCAACTTTCAAACAAAGAATTGACAATTATGTTATTTCACTGAAGATTCAGAATCTAGAAGATGACCAAGAGTATGTCTCTCTTAAAAACTTGACAGAAGAGGCAGTTGAAATCAATTACTTAGTTATGACTTAATTTGTTTTTAATTGCCTTCATTCCAAATTCCAGACAGCCGGATTACACCAATAATTAGATCTGCACTAGATTCAAATAAAGGTTTTGAATTTTGTTGCAGTAATAGGTGTATTTTCCATGGAATGTCTTCCATGGCCATCAAGCTGACTTTGCTGACAACCTGCCTACAAGCTTTTACGAGCTTTCCCCGGCGCTTTATATGAAACCTTCTACTCCTCTGACTCGGCTAGATATGATGCTATCTATTAACTAAAGTTGGGATGAATGGAGATTGCCTGAGATACATTATACAGCTGCAAACTTCAGGAGTATAGCAGGATGAATAAGAGTACTATTGCTAAACATTATCAAAAGAACACTATTTTCTGGAAATTTTCTTGCATTGAGAATGGATACAAGCTGTATTTCTTTTTCCCTAATATCAATAAGAGTTTTATTTTTTTTAAAGCATATACAATTAAGACCATGGGAAAAAATAAATACATGTTTTAATGCAAACTAAAACTCCCAAAGCAATCAGTGTTAAAATTCATTCTGGGCATATCTCATCTGCATCTTTCTGTGAGAAATCAGACACCTAAGATGGTTTAGATAAATGGCTCAATTAATTGTACAGAAGTAACCCTCTTTGAGCTGAACCAGAGCTGTGAGCTCTTTATTAAAAGCACTATTCTGTAGTCCATAACCTCATTCCTTGACTCCTCTCTAGTTTCCAATTTAAACAAGTCCCTGTGCGGCATGTTCTAAAGGGCTTTGTCTCCCTGTCATTGTTAAGAGAGCTGAGGCATCCTGGAAGTGTGAAATCAGACCTCATGAGCTGAACGGTTCCCCAGGGAACACTGGACTGCGCAGAAGGTCAAAGTCATGGGCTGGACCATCTGAAAGCACCCTGATCACCCGTCTGTGACATAGCAAGCAGGAGAAGTGAGTGAGTGTGTGTGTGTGTGTGTGTGTGTGTGTAGACTATAATTGAACACATCTTAATTAAAACCCAGTGATAGCAAAAAATAAACTGTTTCCTAGGCAGCCTGTCAAATGCAGGTTCCACTAATGAGTTCCAGTGTTTTAATTTCTTAACAAAAGTAAGATTCAGTTAGCAGTAGTAAAAACAAGGATTCGACATCATATTCCTGTTCTTGTTTTGCAATAATCTTTCATCAACAATATTAATTAAAACATATAACACTGCATGAAAACACTAAATCATCAGCACACTATTATTAAACAAAGAACAGAGAGCTAAAGAATTATTTCACATATGATAATCAGCCATTATTATGTTTTCTAAAACCATTTTTGTTGTATTTTATGTTTAATATTCTATTTTTAAAACAATTTAAGATGCTACTTCTTAAACATCTTAAGCTGTGGATTTGTCTGAATCAAATTTGTAGATATTTTCAATGATGAATCCAATTATTCTTTAGTGGTGGCCTTCATTTATAAGTTATAAATTTCCATGGAGAATATCAATTGTGTGAAGAGGAAAAAAAAGAGGAGAAAAAGATTAGTTCCTTTTTGATAACTGTATGGCAAGTCAGATCCCATAATTTTCTAATTTTTCTTAGGACAGTATCCATTTTAATTGACTCAAAATGCAGTTTTAGTAACTAGAAAACAAACTTTCTCTCCCATTCATTTAATGAATGATATTCATCAATTTTAAATCTTGTTGGTTACCAAGATTAATTCTTTCACTGGGAAGAGAATAAACATTATTATTAATAAAATCAAAGACAAGGGTCCTATAGAATTGCTTTTAGAGAAAGATTTTTCTTTTAATAGTTTTTATTACATGATGGTGCCATGTCTAAAAATATGTCTGAAAAATATTTAAGGGCTAGAACTTTATTTTGGGCATGTCAGTCATATAAGCTGTGCTATATTATTAGAGTAAAAGGAACGAGGAGGTTTTCATAAACTGCATCATTACTCCAGTCACTACTGTTATGTCAATACTGGAATGGAATTTGGAAAGTCATGAATAACTTCATTTGAAATGTTAATAATAGCTATCAATTCATAGCATATAATAAGAATAGCAAAAAAATCATATATAAGTATGTCTTGCAGCAATACCAAACATGGTTAATTCAGAATAAGATTTGCTGATTATCAGGTCTTAGTGTAATTCATATGGTCATGTAACTATAGGCATACACACACACAAATCTTTTTACTATTACAGCACAGTATTTGTGCATTCATGTGTACAAATTATATTTATACCGGTCTCTTTCATTGATAGTGTAAATAGGATTAAAAAAGTAAACTTTCCTTTGAGTCAGGATTGAATCCTGGTGATTTCAGGAACAACTGGCAACAGTAGAGACATACACACATACACATATCCAAAAGTATTGTGAAAATAGTTTACAGGTAGTCCTTGTTTAAGAAACATTTGTTCAGCAACTGTTCAACTTCTGACAGTGCTAAATGAGTAGTAGTTACAACCAGCCTTCATACTTACAGCTAGCATGGTGCTATCAAGCACAAACAGAGTGCAACCAGAGAGAAACTAGGTTCCCTCTCTTTAAAAATAAGTGTTTATTCAGCTGAACAAAGATGGGTCCTCTCATAAGATTCGAAGAACCCTGAATGCGGTTTTAAGCAAGTATATACAGATTTCTTGTTTCTTGATGGCTTCCTATTAAGTTATATAACAGGAAGCAAGCATATAGTAGATGAGATACAGCAGTTACAAAAATACCTGTGCATGCCTCTTGTGGTTTTATCACATGCTTAGCTCACAAGCTTTTGGTTTCTTATGGAACTTTCCACAATGCCAAGGGCCAGCTAAGATCTAAACTTTATTTCTGCTATTTCAACCTAAGAACCTTTTAACCAATCATCAGTTATCAGAATCCTGATAACCCTTTCATATTTTGACAAGTGCACAGACGTATGATCCGCAAAGACAGGGTAGGCAGAGACAGCATACGAGCTACACTTCTGATGTCTCATGGAACTGGTGTTAGGGCAGGCAGACATGATAAGAGAAAGACAATGTATGCAACAGCAGAAGAAGAATATAAGGAAGATGACAAAAAGGATAACCCGAAAAATATCCCAGAGCCAACCCCAGCGAGGTAGTCAACTAGTAAGCCAAGAAGACAGTCCAGAGAAGAGGCCAGTATCAGCATCTTTGGGTCTGTTCTGTACCTCCTTTTCCATGAGAGATGGTGTGATCTCAAATTATCAAGTCAGCATAAAGAGATATCTTTGTAACAATGGGAGTGGAGTGGATTAATGTACAGACACCTCCCTTGGTTGCGAGGACAAAAACCAAGGCCTGGCGATTTTGAATCACTTGCTATGAAACATCCTTCATTTGATGAAGCCCCCATTGTAATGGGGTCTATATGAGGTCAGGCTGACATTGCTTCATATAGGTTGTGCAGGACGAATGGATTGTGATCCTCACTGATCTTAATGCCAAAGCCTGACTGCGCTTATCTGCCACCTCCCATAAGATGCAGTTGACTTTCCAGGTGATGACGCACCATGCATATACACCAAGTTTATATTTGGAGAAAGAATTAAAAGGTTGGAGGCAAGCCACTGCTCTGTGTTGGATACGAGACCCTAACTTTGCAATGATTTGTTTTTTTATTATGGAGAATGGGGCGGGCATCTTCCAACTATCAGTAACATCTGTGATTTAGTACACCTCTGCTTCCAATGGGGCTGCTTCCATGACCAGCCCAAGTGCCAGTTGGGGGTATGTGTGCACAGATCCACAACTGGTAATGTTTAACATTTTTGCTCAGATCTGGATATTCTGAATATGTGTGCTGGTACTCCAAACCCCAGAGATGGCCACTGAGCCTGTTTGTTGTCCTTCCATTTCTTTTGGGGTGGGGTGGTGCCTCATGTTCCAAAGTTTTTGCATGGCCCGGTTGTACTGGGTAGCATTCTGGTGGAAGGTCTTCCTTGTACACCAACTCTCTATGAGCCTCAAAGTTTGCTTCCCTCACTATACCACCCTGGCCCCCCTTTTGTATGCCGAGTCACACGGTGGAAAAAGATAGTGCTTATGGCAAATTGCTGAGTGGCCGTTAGTAAACCAGTGACTCCTTTGGTGTTTTGGCATACGACTAATGGGTGATGTTGTTTAAACAAACGCTTCAGCCGAAGGTCATCCTCAGCACCAGGGCTACAATCCAATGATAACTGGAGTGCTTAGGAGGATCAGAGATCTTTGAATGGAAGTGGTGAATCCAGGTGCAAATGCCAGCAACTTTGACAGCCGTATGGGTCATGAGAAGGACAAGGAAGGGTCCTTTCCACTGTTCAGCCAGGGGACCAGTGTCAGTACAGGATTTCACGAGCAATGAGCCACCAGGAAGGAAGGAGTGCAGTGGGTGATCCAATCCTGGGTGATGGAGGGCCTGGACAGCTTGGGAAATGGAGGAGACATTTTAAGAGAGAGAGTAGATATAGTCCTGGTGGGCTTGGTCCCCAAAGGCAAGAAGGTACGTGGAGGTGGAGGCTTGATAAACATTTAACTCATTTTATGTAATTATGTTGTACATGCAACAATTCATTGAAGGGTCTCAGAACAAAATATTTTGGCAGGCATGTGATTGCTTCGTTTCACCTTTTCTCTCAAGTAAGAATTTGGGTTCTCAAAAGCCCAGATACAAATTTATTTGCAAAATGTTTTTAAACGATGTAACATAATTCACCACTAAGCAAGAATAGAATAGAAACTTAGCAAACTTCAGTTTTTTATTTGCTATACTGTTGTTTTTGTAAAGTATAATGTTATAAAATTAGTCAGTTGTTACTGATTAGCATAAAAATGGAAACAGTTCTTGCCTGTAACATCAGCTGCCATCAAACCTTCTGCTCTGATTACCTTTACCTGGAGAAATCCCACATCCTTTATGTTTTGAAACATCTGCATTAGGTTCTAGAAACATACACAAAATTTAGAAAATTACACTGAAGTCATAAAAAAAGCAAAATATGAAGAGACCATTCCATTCCCTCTTAAAGGTTCTAAGTTGTCCTGATGGCTTACATCACATATGTTTCTAATATATCCTATCTATGAAGCTGCACTTAGGTTTGACTTAACACTTTATCCTGGAACTGGCTTGCTTGGCAAGAAGGCTCATGGACACAGCTTGCCAGGATTAGTCTTAATTGGAGACAAAAAGAATCCAAAAAGAAACATATAGATATGTTTCCACTGCAATACACAGATGTCAAAGCTTTTATATATGTATGGATCCTGGATTTAATTTCTAGGGTTTTTTCCTCCAACTTTCCTGAGTCAGCAGGTTTTTGACTGATCTCTTGATAGCCTTGGAAGGCATCTGAACTATGTTCATCTAGTTCCCATTGGCATGGAAACCACTGTTTCCTGCTATACCACTTTTATTCCTTAACATTAGTTGACATTCAATAGAGAAACTATTCAGTTCTATCCCAAATACATAATTTAACAAATCTAATTTAAAAAGATATTTAATATTTATTGTTCATTTTAAATCATTATTTAACTGGAATAGTGCCCCAGAATTATATTAAATGATGACACCTTGGTCCTAAGATATTTCTATTCTATAAACGAGAGATTTCGCAGGTTTTTGAGAAATAATTTAGAAACTGAAGTGTTTCTATGAATTATCTGTAATGAAACTAAAATTATGCATACACAAACATATTTCTGTATTACTTAGCTATATTCCCTACAGCTTCCTCATATTCTTCACAAAATAGTAATTAATTTGTTTATAGGTTTTAATTGCATAAACACAGCATGTGTTCAAAGTTTGTATATTATGGTATAAAACTATTTATATAGTTTTATAATTACTTATGTAATCATTAGTTTATACAGTATAATTAAAATATTTTATAAAAGTGTTGTCTTTTAAAAATAGTATTTATTTTTTAAAAATCAAGAAACAGCAAGTAAAGAACAATTTCTAAACATTTTGACAGGTCAAATCCCTTTAAAGTAGCAAACCTGGATTTTAACAAACGTCTGAATTAATGCTCTTTTCCATTATGATGCAAAATTTAAAGTCTTAATCATATTCTGTTTAAGAAAAATGTTTTCTGCTTGAAAAAGTTGAAATCTTAACCATGTATTAGACAGACCTATTTATAAATAAGAATGAGACACAAAGCCCATAATATACACCTCAGAGATTAGAGACAATGTTCAGCTGAGACAATGTAGTTTATATAACATGTCAATCTTCATACATCTCTAGCATTATATAAGATCACTAGTTCTGTATCTGTTAACTTTTAATTTCATAATATTTGCCTATTAGAAATCTTCTTAATCAGAGAGACAACCTCCCCCTCTAGCTCCCTTTTTTATTCTTGATGTGACTTAAAACTGGTTCTTAAAGAAAGCAACAGAAAAATGCTGTTTGTCATTACTTATCATTTATTATAGTTCTCAAAAAGATCTGGGGACTTTTTTTTTGGTCAATCCTAGCATTTTAACACAGATATTTTCCATGCTACATTGAACAAGGGAGGCATGTTGAAATTAAAAGTCTTTTTTGTTGTTTTAAAATTGCATTTGTTTTGCATTTCCTATTAACACAGAACAAAAGCAAAAATCGACCTTTTCACCTATAAGCGCATTCCGTTCATTTAAAAAGACCTGCCAATATTTTGCCCACTATTATTTGCCAGTGGGATAATTATAGTTTGAACTTTTAGATTTTTGCTAGTCAGCTGATTTAGTGCAATTTACTGCGTTTCTGACAATCTCAGCCAAGACATACTGCAGATTATTGTAGGATTTTGTGAAAAGCAAATGACTTTAATACATTACTTTAAACATGCAACTTAAAGTAATGATTTATGAGATGATTATCAGTCGTCTTATTTATGAAGACTGTTGGAGGCCTCAAAACCCAGATGGTATTGGGGGCTTCAAATTTCCATAGCACAGAAATCTATGATTTGCTGTGAATCCTTTCAGCCCTCAATAGATGGGAAAAGATTGAAATGCTCTGGAGATGAGTCCTCTTTATTTTTTTAATGAAAGGCTGTATAATATATTTTCTGTATAGCTGCAGCAGCTGTCAGCAAGAGCATCTCAGTTCAGCTCTATTATGGGAGAACCAATACCCCATCCTATGGCATCAAGATACACTGAGGGGCCAGCACTGATTGACAGCTTGTCACCATGACGTCTTATTCCATCTCTGTTATGGAGAAAATTAATGTCACACCACCAGCCTTATGACTCGCTGTCATCTTATAACTGCTCACCTTTTATCAATGCTCTAAATAACATTTCAAGCCCCATCGTCTCACGGTGGACAATCCGGTCAAGGGACATTAAATCGGATGACTGTGAAATGTCATAATAAAAATGGAATGCTAACAACTTCTTCACTAAACTAGCTTCTCTGGTTTTTAAACTGTGACAAGGGGGAGCAGGGGTTCAGCACACCCGTTCTGAAAAGGTCACAGAATCTCTCTTTTGGTCTGCTACCCATTATGGCCCTCCTCCCATCCCAAAAGGAATTAATCTTTTCATACAATTGTGATAAAATGGTTCAAACGGTAATGCCTCTTTAATTTGTAGGGCTCTGATGTTCTGCTACAAATGGTTAAATGACAGTAATAGAGTCATTTTCCAAGACTATTTGATCTGATGGCAGGGTCAGTGCATTTATTCTTTTCAGTCTCAAAAATGGGGCAAAACACATTTTTAAATAGAAAGACCTCCTTCTCAATACTTTAAAAATAAAACTTTATAAATAATAATTTTAGAGTAAAAAAGATCTGTTACCCAGTAATATTTACTACAGATTTAGCGAAGGATAACAACACCAATACTGAAGATTTCCTGTAAAATATGTAGGGTGAAAGATTTGCTACAAGAATATGTAGCTATTTCCACATACAGTATACTACAATGCTGTTATTTATCCAGGATTATTGCAGCTATGTATGGCTCATGTTGATGAACCAAGTTATTCAGCTTGTAAATAACAACAACCTAATATCTGAAATAAAGGTATTGAAAATCAGATTTTCAATGTCATACTTTTAGAAAAATATATGATGTTGCTATTCTCTATTAAAATTTGCTCAAACTAATAAAAAAAATTGGGGAAAAAGAGATGTAGGTTCAAAAGTTGTGAATTACTGGTTATTTGTTTATTATTAAAAGATAATCAGAACAATGAACATCCTTTGCTTCGTATTTTCTGGTATACTGGAGACCAAAATGCATATTTCATTAAAATTAATATCTGAGAAATGCATTTCTCTCCCAAAATATAGTCTGACAGATCAGCTTGCCTTAGTTGACTCAAAAATCTGAAATAATATAGGTAGTCATTAGTTTTCAGATGATTTAGTACATTTCTTAGTTCTTACTTGATTTTAAAAATATAATGGCTAGCCTTGCTAAGTCACCTCTATTAAATTGTGTTTATGATAATACTATTGGTGTATGATGTGTACAAGTACTTGCAGGCAGCTGATTCAGTGGAGATAGGTAGAATAAATTTGCTGAAGCACACATCCTGCTAATCTGTTTGAAGAATATTGTACAGCAATAGTACTAGCACTTCATATTTTCTGCACAGCCTGATAAGGTACATCTTTATTAAATTCACTTATTGAGAGGATGTCAACCGTAGAATAGGAATATTTAAACAAAAAAACAAAAAAATTTAAACAGCTCTCTGTTAGTCAGGAGTTTAGCTTAATACACAGTGTCTAGAGATAACTTCTAAACACCTGGCAGACCTATACAATAAAAGCTTTGTAATTTTAGGAGAGATAGCTTTTCTTCTTTCTTCTTTGTGTTAAGTAAGTCAATTTTAGTGAATCCAATATTAATAAGAGCTGGAGTAAGAGCTCCCCTTGCTGTTCCTTTACTAAAACTACACAATTGCTTCTATGATACAAGGACAGGATATTTTTTAAAATGTTCAATCTAGATTTTAAACATTCGGTATCCTTATTATTTCTTTATGTTAGATTTCTAAGCTACTCAAAACATCTGATTCTAATGGAACAAATCCCTGAAGGCTTTGTTTTAATACCGCAAAGCTGATCCATATATAAAATTCAATTCTTCAGCTACTTAAGGACATTACTTGCTGGCAAAGTCAGTAAGGAAATGTCTTAATTATAACAAGAACTTAACATTTCAGTGAAAAAATAAAATCAAGTAAAACTACTTTTATACACACACACACAATAATCAGAATAATCTTTATTACCATAAATTGGAGGAAGCTACCCACAAGAGTTCGTACAGATGAGATACTATATATAGTCCTAATAGAGTGAGCAACAGGTTGATGGAAGAAGAGACAACTACTGCTGCCATACTAAACTGATATTCTAAGGAAAGTGACTTCAAAATTTTTTAGTACTTTATAGATTGGTTTCTTATTCATAGTGTTTCTTTTGGGATGGGGGTTTTTCTAGAAGGAATAAATCTCTGACTTGTGGGCTCTTCTGGACACCGGACTACTATAAGTGGTGAAAGTTGTGATCAGAAGGATCTCATCCCCTATTTTTATCATTTGATAAAACTGTATTGTATAGTTTTACTGTTAGCTACTGGGAGCAGGACTATTCTGGCAGCATATAAAGTAAATAAGTAAGTAAGTTTTCCTTTTACATTTCACTGTTTATCATTATAATCTTATTCAAAGAAGAGTAAGAAAAAGATGCTGCATACATATCTTTTTAGGATTTCTTTCTGTTCCTTTGGGTCTTCCAAGGCATTCATTGAGAAGTCAGAGATGCTGACTGCAGCTGAAGCAGTCGATGTAACCAGCAGTATCAGATGCCCTTCACCTTCTTCCAGAGGCAGTTCTAGCTTATGAGTATGCTCTTTGCTTAGAGTTGACAGGTCAACCTGACACCTAGAAACAAACACTTTCTTTAGCATGTTGTTAAGTTTACAACGATGCTGTGAAATACTGTGAACTCAGTTACACAAAATGAACCATAGTATATTTATTTCTTGTTTTCAGGACAAAGTCTTCAAATTCATGGATTTTATCATTCAGCAAAACAGATATTTTATAGAATCATATTCCTGCCTATGAAGTTGAAATGCTAGAAAACAGAGTACTAGAAATGAAATATTCCTTTAACTTCCTTGTTTAACTTTTAGAAATTCATAGCAAGAAATCCAATATATTGCTAATGTTGACCAAACTCCTTTTGTTGACTGAGCAGCAAAGAAATGAAGTTCTCCTCTTCACTACAGCCTATGATCTAAAAACTACTCTAGATACTGGGGAGAAGGGCAATCCTGATTTGAGAAGGAAACAGGGAGATCAAAAGTCTTATTGGTCAGATTTCAATATATATAATGTTGGCATTTAACCAGAGATGTAACTAAAATCTATCTAACCTTGGTTCAGAGTGCAACACATGTTTGGCTACACACTCAACATTTTTTTCTACAACCAGAATTTATAATTATATCCCTCCACCTATGGAGATAGATCATTCCAGTCATAAGAAGAGGTGGGGAAAGAGAGTTTTAGAAGTATTTCCGAACCAGCACTTAGTAAGTCAAAAAGGAAAAGGATAAGCAGATTTTGTGCCTTGAGTATGTTTTTTATAGTTTCTTCTGAATGCAGACATAACAGGGAGTTTTGCTGTGCTAAGTTCCCTTAAGCACATCTTTGCCATGAGTTCACATATGCTGAACAGGAAGAGGTCATCACAGACAGAATGAAACATCTTCTTTTCCAACTGTGCTCTAAAGTGGGTTAAATTATGCATATAACAGTATGAGATTAAAGTTAAATCTTTGAATTTATAAATCCGAATGTGTATCAAAGTTTGCTAACTGCATGCATTGTGCATTTACTCTTTAGCTTATTTTTTCCCTCTGAACAAGAGCCAATTGGTCTAGTGGGTAAGGCACCAGGTTAGAAACTAGGAGATTATGAGTTCCAGTCCTGCCTTAGGCATTAAAGTTGGCTGGGTGACCTTGGATTAGTCACTCTCTCTCCACTGATGCCCTCGGGCTCAGATAATAGATCAGTTGGTCAATTCTTATCTTAACCAATGGATCAACATTTGGCTAATCTGAAAAAAAAAGCAGACCCTTCATTTTCAGGGGAAAAAAAACCAGGAAGGGGAAAAAAAATCTCTCTGCAAGAGCATTAACTATTCCACACATTGAAGAAAAGAGAAATAAAAACCCATCAAGTCCCACAATAGGCTTCTAATCTCAATTATACTGTCTGTTCTTTGATATTCACGGAATATCCCAGTCTTCAAAAATCATTTAAAGTGGGACAGAAGAATGTTGTTTGATTTAACCTGACAATAGAGCAGGTCCACGTTAAGCTCACAATAGGATTTATCTTTTACTCAACTGCTACTCCGTTTGTGGATAAATAACATTATATGGAGTGCAAAAAAGGAATAATAAATAATAAAAGCATGCAATAAGGAAGGAAATAAAGCTAAAGCAAATTTACAATAGCACCATTAAATACACCCATATCTCGAATTCCAACCTCATGAAACTAGCCGTGGTTTCATTACCTACTTTCAACTTAACAACAGTGAACACCAACAATTCATCAGAACATCTATGGAATCTCCATATCATGTGAACAGCAGACATGTAACACTTAGAACAAAATCAAATTCCAAACATGTACCATACATGTCAATAACACATGTTATCCTAAAAGAAAATCAAATCAGAAGCATACATCAAACACTTAATTCCAGATGCCCAGAAATGAAGTTCACTAAGACTGAGAAAGAAAAACTCCCATTCCTTGACATCCTTGTCACTAACAGAACAGAAAAACAACAAACCTTGAATGTGTTTCAATTTCTGCAGTAACCACCCCACAAAATCAACTCACAAAATCAGTTATGTAAGTACTTCAGAAAAACAGGCCTTAACTACCTAATTCAAGAAGAACAACTATCTTCAATTTAATTTTAAAAGTTATTAGGAATCAAAACAAAAAACAAATAGACTTCCTTCAAGAACTACATCTATCTCAGGAGCACTGGTGCACAATGATTAGAATGCAGTATTGTAGGCAAACTGCTCACAGCCTGGAGTTTGATCCTGATGGGCTCAGCCTTCCAAAGTCAGTAAAATGAGGACCCACGGTTTTGGGAGAAATATGCTTACATTATAAACTGCCCAGAGTGCTATAAAGCTCTATGGGGCGATATGGAAGTCTAAGTTATGCTATATTGTTATTGCTATCTATTTACTTAAAACCTGTAGCTGCCCATATTATATCAAAGATCATTTTCCAACTTCTGATGCTGACATTCCGCCTTACATATGTAATATCTATGATGCTAGATAGAAAATATTGTATAGCCAATAACTGAGTTAATTATCAAATACTACCAATAGAACCCTAATCTTGTACCATAAATCTTTTGAAATATAATTTTGAAAAGGGATGGTTTTTAGCTGATATAATCTGTCAATGATACATTAAAAAACTATTTCCCTACAGAATTAGGCAATTTGTAAATGTTATTTCTTCTTTTAAATTCAAAAAAATTACTTCAAGCAATTCAAAATTATATGTTCTCTTCTTCAAATCTCATCTTCATACTATAAGTTATTTGGAGACAAACCTGCCAATAAAATCATCCTTTTTGCCAGCATCTCTGTCCCATACTGTAATATCAATAATTCCACCTCGTTCCTCATAAAGATGTAAGTCAAATTGTTCCCTCCACCTGGGATTCAAAGTTTTTGACATTATCTAGAGAGGGGGAAAAATACTTCTGAGTTATGATGCCTTTTATCTCCAAGAATGACAAAACAGAATTTTGATTATTTTAATAGTTATACATTTACCTACTTAGTTTTGGATTTAATATTATTTGTCTTCTGGATAGCAGGAAAGATAACATTTGTCCACATTTATTAAAATGTTCACTGAGAAACATGTTAAAATTTTCTCAAAACACACAAAGTATGAAAATTCTAACATTATTTATTGCACATTTGCCTTTTATATTTCAGTTTCATAAAAGAATTAATATAATGAGTTTCTAGTTGTTTCTCCTTCAAACTCTTAAAATAGATTAACTTTTTTCTTGCTTAGAGACACAGAGATGAAACAGAAGTTACACCTTTTTCAATCTGAAATTCATAAAAAAATAATTTATTTTCTCAGTACTTTTCTTTCCTTAAAAAAACCTATAATAAAAAAGATCTGAATTATTAAAAACATTACATAAAAATAAAATAGCACATCCCTCATTCAATTCTTAAAACTACATAAAATGTATTATTTAGTTTATTACATAAGAGTTTTTATTCCTGACCAAAACAGTATCTGAGACAAGAGCACCTTCACAAGACCACATTTTGAAACATTGGCAACCGTTCGCATTTATGACCAGTTGCCAAGTGCTCTGCAATCATGTGATCACAATTTGCAATTTTCTCTGCTGCCTTCCCCAGAAAGTTAATGGGGAAGACAGGAGAGGATGTTGAAAGTAGACGGGGATTTGGATTTGAGGTCCATTACCCTGCATGCGAAGGAATTTCCCCTCCCCTCTATGCAGGCAAGTGAAATCCTCCTGCATGCTGGAGGAACAGACCTCAAACCTTGGGAAAATGCTAGTTAAGGTCAGCATTCAGAGTCTTCCAGAACATTGACATCTGATAGTGTTTTCACCAGATTTGAGGTCTGCTTCTCCAGGGCACTAAGGAATATCCAAATCTAGCAAAAAAGCTTGCAAATATCATCATTCTCATAATTGTTCTCAGCAGAGTAGGAAGCTGGGTTCTTTCTGAGCCTCACCATGCCTGGGAGGTCCAGATCCTCTTCCTAGTGTTCTGCTTAATGACCTATGTGGCTGCTTAATGACTGCAAGATATAGGATTGCTATCGTTGAGCGAAGCAGTCACATGGGTGTCTCCCTTAATGATCACTTTGCTCAAAACTGAGATTCTGGACCCCATTGTGGTTGTAAGTACAGGACTACCTGTAGCCAGTAAGAATGTGGACTCATACAAATCATGGGATTAGTTTTTGGGGTCTTCTAGACCCATCCCCTACTCAAAGCAGAAATCTTAAAGCCATTCCAATAGTTATCCAATATTTGTTTGAAGATCTCTAATTATAAGAGCACCCATGATTCTGAAAGGCAAGATGTTTCACAGATTAATAACTGTCAGGAAATTCTTCTTTATTTTGAGTTTGGATTTCTCTCTGTAAAGCTTCCACTGTTTGATTGTTATCCTACCTTCAGGCATATAGAGAGCAAATCCACATGCTATTCTCTGTGATGGCCTTTCAAATATTAGAAGACTATTATTATGTCTCCTTTTAGCTTTATGTTCTAAACAAATCAAGTTATTTTAATCATTCTTCAGAAGGTTTATTTTCCAAACTTTACATTACCTTTGTTGTTATCCTCTGCACATTTTCCATTTCTTCAGCATCGCTTTTCTACTTCTTGTTACAGAACCCAACATTTATCTATATTTTGTGAAATATAGCCTAATGCTCAAGTATCTGATTTTAGCCCAGGTCTAAAATCATATAATTGTATTTGCAGGTTTGATTTAGTAAGTCACTAGCTTTAAATGTAGAGTTCCAACATTGCATAGTATTAAGGCTAATCAACATTTCACTATTGCAGTAGTATACAAATAGAAATAGAACAACTGTGGCCAAAAAAAGAAAAGAAAAGGTAGTACCAATAGCAATAGTTGCCTTGGCTGCAATTCCAAAACAACTGGACATGATCAATATTGACAAAATCACCACCAGTCAATTGCAAAAGGTGGCTTTACTTAGAACAGCTTACATCTTACGCCAATATCTGTAACACCATCAAACATCCATATCTGCCTATCCCAAGCCCTTAGGAAGGACACGATAGGTGGATAAAAATGCTAAATCCAGTCTGAACATCTGGCTGATCTTGTGATGAACCACAATAGTCAGACAGTGATTTCAACAAAAAAAGTGCTGAAGTTACATTAAAAATTTTTTACTACAGAGTCTAAAAAATAGTTTTAAGAAAATCAAAAGTTACCTTACTCTTGTACTTCTGATGTCCCAGCCGAAATTTCACATAGGGATCACTCAGCCCATTTGAGTCCATGGCTTTGAGTCCACAACCTTCAATTAAAGTGATACTGACTAGTCCTCTCCATAGCTGAGCTTTTTTGTGTAAGTCCGACAGACGTATACTCTGGGTCTGAAACTGCAGGTGCAGAGAGAACTCTCATTTACTAAATCAGAAGCAAACAATAACTTTGTAATTTGTTTTCAGAACAGAATGATTATTTTAAGAAAATTGATTAGAAAAAGGTAGAAAAATTTCTTAATGTTTAGGAAACTTCTTTGATGAATTGATGAAAACAAGATTTTAGAATAGCAAGAAACAACTGCATCTTAGTCTTCAGTATTACCTCCCTTTTGGAAACAATAATATCTGTCAGAAAACAATGCCTTAAATCCTGATTGTGTGAACAGAACATATTTGATATTCATGAATAAGGATTACCCAAATCCTCATTGTCTCTACTGGCTCTTGAACATTTATTCCTATGCAAGATTATATAAGAAAAAGTAAAAAGCATAAACAACACATTAGTTGAATAGAGGCCCATTTTAAGATCAACTCTTTGTATTTTTCTTTTCATCCATTTGAGAAATCATATTTGTTAATAATCAACTTCTTGTTAAACTCTCTTAACTTAAATTATTTCTTAATCCCAGTGCGCTGACACAAATACATTTTAAGATTTATTTTCTCATCTTCTTTTATCGAAATAAGCATCAGTTCAAAATATTTTGTGACAAAATACGGTACAACAACTATCTCAATTCCTCCATGTCCTTTACAATCAGCTAAACATTCTTCTGGACTAATATGGGTATTATTTTGAAGAAGTTTTATATTTGAGAAATCATGGATGGGTGAAGAATAGAACAGCTGATCTAAGATGATTTTAAAAGGTCAATGTTAGCCTATTTTTAAAAAAAGGAACAAAATGAACTTCTAGTAACTATAGGATGATCAGAATGCTGGAAAGATTTTAGATAAAACAATACAGCAATTGCTAGAAATGAGCATACAGAACACCTCAAGAACAAGTCTTGCCACACTAATTTTATTTTATTTTTAAAATTGGTTAACTATAAATTGTGGGAATGTCCTAAGCATAATATATTTTGAATTCAGCAAAGTATTTCACAGAATACCCCACAAGCTAGTTAAATAAGGGCTAGCATAACAATCAAATCACTATGTAGATCAGGGGTGTCAAACTCAATTTCATTGAGGGCCGCATCAGGGTTGTGTTTGACCTCAGGGGCCGGGGTAGGTGTGGCCTGGGTGGGCGTGGCCAGCTTGACATCACTCATGTCTGCGCCTGTGGTGGCCCGAGCGCTTTGCCAGTGAAAACAGGCTCCCAAGCTCCATTTTTAGCTGCGGCAATCTCCTGCAACCCTCTGCCAGCGAAAATGGAACTCAGAAGGGCCGCACGTGGCCCTATCAAGCTCCACTTTTGCCAGCAGAGGCACTGCGGGCCGATCCTTTGCTGTTGCCAGGGTGGCCCCGTGGGCCAGATCTAAGCACCCCAAGGGCCAGATGCGGCCCACGGGCCTTGAATTTGACACCCGTGATGTAGATGGTATAAAAATGTCACAGATTTCTGCTTAAACTGGAGTCTAGTCAGTAATCCTGGGATTTTGAGATAGTTCCCTCATTTAAATATTAATATAGCCAACAAAGTTTCAAATCAGCTAGGATCATGGTGAAGCTGGGATGAGTGCATCCATCCTGGTGCTCCTTGATCTCTCAAACAGTTTTTGATACTATTGGGGGTTAGGAGTCACTGTGTGGCAGTGATTAATCTCCTTCCTCAAAAGTCAGTTTCAGTCAGTGTTAATGTGTGGCAAGATCTTGTCTGCGTCTCCTCACTTGTGGGGTTTGTGGGTTTGATGCTCTCCCCTCTCCTATTTAACATCTACATGAAACTGCTGGGTGAAATCATTCAGTATGCTGGTGAAACCCAGCTTTATATCTCAAACCCAAGCTGCACAGGTGAAGTTGTTGATGAGGAGTCCTTGGTGCCCTCTGAGCGTGGTTGTTTTCTTGCAGATGTTTCATTACCCAAAGTAGGTAACAACGCCATCATAAGCACTGATAATGTTACATAGTTTGGGTAATGAAACATCTGCAAGAAAACAACCAAGCTCAGAGAGCACCAAAGACCTCTCATTTCAACCCTAATCTACAAATTTTCTCCTTTATTGAAGTTGTTGATGTATTGACCCAGTGTCTGGAGGCTGTTCAGGTTTGGATGGTGTGGAACATACTTTGCTCAGTCCTGACAGGAGTGACTAGATGTAGTTTTTTGGCCCTCCAAAACAGGGCATGTTACCACTGTTGATTTAAGATGGGACAGCACTCTCCCAAGTGAAACCATGGTGCAACTTGGAGTTCTCAACTTGCAGCTATTGTTCAAATAACAGCCAAGAAGTGTAACTGTCCCCTCCCTCTGGAACAGCATCTTTCTTGAGATATGGACTATGCCTTTTCTCCTGGGATTCCAGAAATCTCTTAAAATCTGGATTTGTTTCCAGGATGGGATTAATGTATTTCTGGGGCTCCCGTTGTTACTTTCTGTTGCTGTTGTAACTGTATACTCTGGGCTGTCTGTGTGGTTTTATGTTTTTAATTGTTTTATTATCATTTTCTGATTTTGTACAATATCCAGAGTCTTTTGGAGTAGGCAGCCATAAACAATTGAAATAAATAAAAATAATGAGGTGGATGCTAAAATTCTAATATAACATTGAATATTGAATTAAATATTGGAAAAAAGAGTATGACAGTAAATCCAGTACACAAGAAAAATAGCATCTACATAGACCTGAAACAAAAGAAAACAAATTGTGAAAAGGTAACTTTTTGGCAAAACAAAATACAGTTCAAAATAAATCCTCTGAGATATAGGAGCCGATATTTGTGAAGTTCAAATGCATAAATATTTAGCTGCCATAAATTATTTTTGCGGGTTATCTCTGGATTGTAACCACAACTAATCTACCAAGTCTTATTACTTGCACAAAAAATACAAGCGATGATCTCCTGATGAATTCCTAAATTGATAATGCTGCATAACTGTCAAGAAAACATTTTATACTCTTTGCATGGAAGTATAACTTTAGTAATATTATAAAGAGCCCATACTATTCACAAGTCAATGCAAAAGCAGAAAAAGCTGTTCAAACTGAAAACTGAATTTGAGAACAAGAAAATTCCCTCTTAGATTTATTAAATCACACAGTAACTCCCACTCATGTCCCAAGAATAACCCAACACAATTATTCATGGATAATTACCGGTAGCTATGAATCTTTTTTCTAATACTGAAAACATGTATTTTTATTGGTCTTATTTCAAGAAAGGCACTGCATCAGATGCAAAAGCAAAAAAAACCAAAACAACCTTCTACAAATTCAATAATGACAACAATTACTAGATGGTCACTTCGCCAGAATTAAAAATTAAATAATCAGAAAGAATGGTAAGAAACATCAAATATCTAGGAACAATCGTCAGATTCTCATCCTACCTTCTAACACTATTAAGAGAACAACGCAGCTATATCTAGAAAGGCAAAAGCTATCATTCATAGGAACATACACAAACAGAATCAAGTGATAAAAGATTGCTAACAGACAAGAACTCCAACATAAACTTGTACCAAATGATAACAAACAACCACCAGTGTTAGATTCTTGTTTCTTATTTTTAGCATGGGATTTATGATTTCTAGAAGCAAAATATTCTAGAACGTAACCTTATGTATCTATATAGGCTGAAAATAGCAATTATTTCTAAAGGGAAAACAATGGCTGGTGCTGTCAGAAGTTATTAACAGTTAGGGAATTTTGTTGTGTATTTATTTCACTTTATGATTTAAAGGAGGGAAAATATAATAATGAGGAGACAACTACATCTTATGAGGCATAGTGAACTTAAAAAGTTGTTACAGCAATATTGAGGGAGGCAGTTTAGCTTAAAAAACCTTAGTGTAAACATTTTATACATTTTAAAAATGAACTATTGAAATCTAAGAGGTAGATTACACAGTGACAAATGGATATAAAACATCTTGGAGCATGTTACAAGCAGTGAGAACAAAGCTCCATTCTATATTTTTGTCTACTTTTAAAATATATGTATCCAGTTGCACGCTTATCTGCATTTCAAAAAAAAAAGAATAGAAATATTCTATTTCTCAAAATAGAAACATTTATATTACCTATGAAAATAGGTAATTTTGTCATTGCCAAATTGCAGGAAGGCAAAGCCTGTGACCAAAGCATGTATATATCCATACATGCTTAAGAAAATGTATACTTCACACTTTTTAGATTTGTCTGCCACGTATAGTCATAATTACTGTATATATGTAATATAGAGATTTTATATATATATATGTGTGTGTGTGTGTGTGTGTGTGTGTGTGTATCTTCGGTTCTTTTCGGGTTTTCTCCCGCGTAAAGTTGGCGGTTTCTTTCGCCGTAAAATTGGCGGTTTCTTTCGCAACGTTTCGACGAGATCCCACTCGTCATCTTCGGGCTGTACGTTCGGGTTCGCTCTCTTGTGCTCTATGGGAGCTCGCAGCTGTTTTCTTCCTTTTAACTGTCGGCAGAGGCATGGCCTGATTGGTTGGGGGCGTGGGTGTGTTGGCCAACCTGAACACATATATATATGTAAATCATTGCATGTGTGATCACACCTAATGATTTTATACACATGCACACACATACATTGTCTGTATATTTGTGTGTGTGTGTGCATTCATTTTCCAATATTTTTTAAGAAAGAGTCAGATATATGGAATGGAAATATATGTGCATATATGTATGTGTGCACACACATATGTACATACATATACATACACGCACACACATATTTCCATTGCACACATATGAGTCTATCTCAGGTGAAATATTACAGGGCTGTATCTAGAAATATGTCACAGAAATAAAATAAACGATCTTTATTTTGTTCAGGTATTACTTTTGTCCACTAATTAGGAAAATCCAGTGGTTTTCAAACACCTTAGTAATGGAATTGTTTTTTCATCCTTTTTTGTTAGTCTATATATCATCTTAAACAGAGAATTTTTCCAATATCCCCCACTAGTAGCATCTCGGCAATCTGTCAATATTTTGGAAGCTACTTCTAAGCTAAAAACAGCAACAATGAGAACTTGTGAACGAGACTTTACAGCCCCACTTTTGAGATGTCTGAGAGTTGCTTCAGCCAGAGGAATCTGTAATAGTAAAAACAATGACAGAATAAGCACAGAGGTGAACAGACTAAATGAACTACCTTTTAATACCTCTTTTAGTGCTAACAACAGCACTGCCTCAAAAGCTTCTCAGAAAATTCTGCTTGTCTGCATCTAGTTTGTTTGTTTTGTACAGGCAATAACAGAGATGGATGGCAAGGGACCAGAGGACCTCTTTTAATTAAAAAATAGTGCAGCAGGGTTAGTTTTCGTCTCCAAGGATCCATAAATATATTGTGAATAACACTTGGCTTTATGTAATGGAGAACACATCTTGTTATTTCAAAACTGAACTTTCAGATCACTCACTCTTTGTAAAGCTTCCCAAGGTAAAAGAAAAAAGAAAAGAAAAGAAAAAAAGAATAATGCAGTATAGGATATTTTAAGGACAACTAGAATGCTTAGAGCATTAGGTAAAGGTAAAGGTTCCCCTTGCACATACGTGCTAGTCGTTCCTGACTCTAGAGGGCGGTGTTCATCTCCGTTTCTAAGCCGAAGAGCCAGCACTGTCTGATGACGATTCCGTAGTCATGTGGCCTAAAGTTGGCAGAAGTTGGGGCAAGTAATGAGAGCTTGCTCCGTTATGTAGCGCTAGGGATTCGAACTGCTGAACTGCCGAACTTTCTGATCGACAAGCTCAGCGTCTTAGCCACTGAGCCACTTAGAGCATTATGTGGGGTTTAATACATTGTGGTATATCAGATGTCTTAGATGCAGAGAAGACCTATGAGCAAAAGAAATCCCAACTGGATGATGGGATTGTTGGAGATTAACAAAAAAGAAAAGAAAATGAGTCCTCTCTTCATGGTTTGTTTGGTGAATTTTCCCAGACAAATCTTTATGATTAATTTAGTATCTTTGTAGGTTAGGGTTTTTTTCCAATTTTTTTTTTTTTTAATTTAGGTTACCAGCTTAAATTATTTGTCCCAGCATTATCATCCTGTCTTCAATTTCTGCTGTCTTTGCCAGGTCAAAGATTCTGCTGCCTTCAGGCTCCATTCGCCTGGATGGTACCATATTCCTCCAACCAGGGTTCTGCTGAAGAAGATGGTGATCTTATTTTGAACTAAAATCTGACAGTCAAACCTCATTTAGCATCTTTGTTTTCCCCCTCCCTTCACATAGCCCCCAATTCTCCATTTTTATGCATAGAGAGCTGCTAGTTATACACTCTGCTTTGAAGTCTTCTAAATATTACTACAGAACAATTTTGGATTTTAACACATCAACTTTTTGAGAGCCACAATTAATCATTTTAAAGAAGCTTTACAGAAAGCTTGACAATGATGCAAACTGAGTGAGATCATATCACATAAAAGTGTGAGAACCAAGGTTTCAGAGAATTCAGTGAAGACTGGGGATTTTCTTGTTGTTGTTTTTTAAAAACTTCTCACACATATTTAGGGGTATCTATATTTCTGTCTCAAAATGACAAGATCTTGGATTTTTATTTGAATTCTCGAGCTGGATGTTGACACCCTGATTTTGGTGGTCACTGTTGGAGGGAGCTCTAGAGGCTACAGAAAGTGGGGCTTCACTTGCTAATTGCCCAACTCTACCATAGAATTTTTCTCTGATTAGGATACTTTCATTCTAAATTTTATCTTAGACGGAACATAATAACTGAAGATTAATTGTCCAACAATGTCTGGGGATTCAAGGTTGAGAAAGACTTTCTTAAGCCACATTTGCAAAATGAACTTTAATGCCATCTTATTGTGTGTGTGTGTGTGTGTGTGTGTGCCTTCAAGTCATTGTTGATTCCAGTGATGATTCCAGTGATGATCCTGGACTAGTCCATATAATTTTACTGGCAAGAGATTGACTGATCCCAAAACATCCAATTGGCTTTGAGCCTAAAGAGGGATTAGAACTCAGTCTCCTGGTTTCTAGCGTTAACATTTTAGGCTCTTTTTCCTAAAAAAATGTCTTCTAGGTATTATATAAGATATAAAACACTGCACAGAATCTACAAAGTCCCAGGCCACTGATAGAGGACTTGAGATTGAGGAAGATACATACAATACACCCAGAAGGGTGAAAAGGAATATGAATATGTGTGTGTGTGTGCCTGTATATGTATATGTGTGTGTGTGTGTGTGTGTGTATGTGTGTGTGTGTACACACACACACACAATTCCTTCTCACCCTTATGGATATATTGTGTGTGTGTGTGTGTGTTTGTGTGTAAGTGTGTGTGTGTGTGCACCCCCCCCCACACACACACATATATATAAACATACACACAGTATCCAATAACTAAGAGGAATATTTTATTTTTAAAAAGATTATCATATTCCAGCATAGTATCAATTTTTCATTCATCTACTGAAAGCATTTGATACCCAAATATTAAGCAGAACAATAATTGTGCATCTTCAGGATGGCCAGCATTACTGATTTTAATTCTAACTTGTTGATAAATTTGTAAACTTATCTTCTGTTAGTGACATAGAACAAAACTAAACTGCTATTATAAATAGTGGGAAGAATTAAGCTGATAATGACTTGGTCAAGTGGTTTTGTAATTAAATGCTGTGGACAATCAGCAGAATCACTGTATGCTTATTATGCATTTTGATGTTTCACCACAGCCAAGGTCACTGCTGTAAACTACCAATGCCAGAAATACTTCAGAGCAATATGATTCCTGTTAGAATAGATACTTAACATTCTTATTTAACTAGAAAATACCATGCCAACTGAAAACATATTAATGAATCATGTTGGATTGGGGGAAAATGCCTTGAGGAGGAGGGGTGGGGGAATTTATCACTGTATTATAATTATCAAAGATTTCATTCAAAGTATTTTGCCCAAATAAATCATAGTATTATGATTTAATTACACTAAATAGTTATATTTAGTGTATGAGCCATGATACCGTGGTGGCGCAATGGTTAGAATGCAGTACTCCAGGCTACTTCTTCTTATTGCTGGCTGCCAGCAATTCGGCAGTTCGATTCTTACCTGCCCAAGGTTGACTCAGCCTTCCATCCTTTCAAAGTCGGTAAAACAAGGACCCACATTGTTGGAAGCAATATGTTGACTATATAAAATCAGTCAGAGGGGGCTATAAAGCACTATGAAGCGGTGTATGTCTAAGTGCTATTGCTATCTTAGTTAATATTAGTTAATAGTATTAGTTAATAATAGTTCATTAGTTAATGTAACTAAGTATTTATATTAGTTAACACAAAGTCAATAGAAAAATTTTATAATAAGTGAATAAAATGCATTATCTTCAGTCATTTCATCACAGCTCGAGGAACTACTCATCTAAGTAGACTTTGAAATGCTGATGTATTTAAGGCTGCATAAAGTGATCATGACATTAGACAATGCCAATTTTATGCAGCCACATGTGTTGAAGAATGAAGAATCTAATGAAGAATGCATATATATAAAAGGAGCAAGGCTTCAATCATGCAGCCATGAATGTTACCTTGAGTTTTTGACACCTGCCCTCCCCAATGTTCCATGCATGGGCCTAGCCCTAACAATTTATAAACTCATAGGTCAGCATATACACATACTGCTTTGAAGATAACATTATATACTAGATTACTATATCATGACAACATAAGTTTGGGAAGTTCGGGAAGTTTGGTCCTATTTCTGACCTCCAGAGGGCCTCTGGAGCCTGGCGAGGCCATTTTCACTCTCCTGGAGACTCAAGGAAAGCCTCCGGAGCCTGTGGGGGGTGAAAAACGGGCCTTCTGGAAGTTCCAGAAAGCCAGAAACGGGCTTGTTTCCGGCCTCCAGAGAGCCCATGCAGCCCATTTTGGATTCCAGGTAAGTACAGGGTCTGCGCGGACGTTCGGGGAGAGTGAAAAACAGGCCTCCCAGAGGGCCTCTGGACCCTGGGGAGGCCATTTTCACCCTGCTGGAGACTCAAGGAAAGCCTCCAGAGCCCATGGGGGGCAAACAATGAGCCTCCTGGAAGTTCCACAAAGCCAGAAATGGGCTCGTTTCCGGCCTCCTGAGAGCCTCCGTAGCCTGGGGAGGCCATTTTCACCCTCCCGGAGGCTCTAGGAAAGCCCCCGGAACCCAGGGAGGGTGAAAACACCCTCCGCCACCATGGTGCAGGAGGCTGATTAGGCCACGCCCACCATGGCCAGGCCCACGCAGCAACCAGGCAGAGGACTGTTTGCTGAAATTTTTGAAGCCCACCCCTGGTTATAAACTGTAGCTTCCTCCATATTCCACAAAGACAAAAAGGGCCAATCAATTTTAAGAGGACAAGGAGGAGAAAAACAAGAAAAACACTGGAGGCAGAACAGTATGGAGGATTCAAGAAAGAATGGCTGTATATTTAATTCTCTGTATATTATTATGCATAGGATATGTGGCCACCATTAAAAAAAATCTTGCACTGACTTCTTACCCTGGCTGTTTTGCATATTTGTGTATTTTATGCATTTCCCTATGAGGACAGTCTTGGGAAATAGCTTGCTTCTGTTATCCATACAGTGGAATATAGTTAGCAGAGGAAAAATTGTTATTTCAAAAATACTGTGAGAGAGTTTCTATTTGTCGAATCTCAGTGGAGGAAAAGGCGTAAGAATAGTTCTGCAGCTATTACCTTAAGCACAAATGTGAGAAGACTGAAAACATCATTGTGAACAAAACAAAATCCCATGACACTATATGGAATGACGACATTCTTCACTGAGTATGTGAGATTAATTGAAGACCAGATTATCTGAGATGCAATCTAGATTTTATCTTTCAGAAGGATAGTCAGATGCTTCATTTTCTCAGACCTATTTTGCCATATTAACAGTTTAAAGACATCCATTTTTTTCTTTTTTCATTCACTTACTTGTGTATTTTTAATATTAAAGAGACAGGTCCAACTTACTTCTGATTTAATGTTTTCAGAAAAGAGTCTTGTACAGGGGTGGGCTTCAAATTTTT
>JANHFL010007203.1:117082-140911 GCA_032468155.1 Oxyrhabdium leporinum | reverse complement strand
CCGCCGGGGTCCTCATGGCTCCTCACGCCGCACAGCCGCCGCAGCCCCCAGCCTCAGCCCTGATATATACTGATATATACTCTGTCTTAACTACGCTTATATGCATTCAAATGTTCTGAATGCATTTATTTATTTAATATTCTGCCTTTAGTATTTTTCTGAGTATCTCAAGGTGGCAAACATACCAAATACTCCTTCCTCCTCTTACTTTCCTCACAACAGCAACCCTGTGAGGTGAATTGGGCCACAAAAGAGTGACTAGCACAAAGTCATTGATCTGGCTTTCATGCTTAAGGCAGGACTAAAATTTACAGTCATCTGGTTTCTAATCTGGTTTCTAGCCTTAACTACTGAACCAACTTAGTTCTATGTATCAGCTATTACCAAAGTATATATAAAAGATTTTTAGTAATTAAAGGACCGTTCCATTATCATGATTATACAACAGAGAATAAAATAATAAAATTTACAGAACATAAGCTACATGTCACAGCCTGAAGTTCAATGTGATAAATTATAAAATATCAGTTATTTCAAGGCTACATGCCAAAAATTACCTTACTTGTTCTTTTCCAACTCTTCCTCATTAGCATTGTCTGCAAATAAAATAGAGCATTTTAATCACCTTTTACTTGTCCATATAGAGGCCGACTGCCTTCTAAATGAGTAACGCACATGACAAAACATCAGACAAATTTTAAATAATTAAAGACAGAAATTAAACAGCCACATTCACATTGAAACACAATTACGATTTAAACTCCTATTATTTAATGAAGAAAAGAAATTTTAAATGGTAACCTGAAGATGTATTGAAGATCTCAAAAAGAACAAGAAATGAAAATTATCTGGAAGTAGGAGCATCCTAGCTCATGCAACTCTTTTGCAGAGCACAAGATATATAGCAATTCAAGACCTCACTCAGCAATATGAGAGGAATCCCCAATATAACAAGTACTTATGATAGGCATCCACATACAAGGAAAGATCAGTTTTGAACAGGTGTGAGCTGTGGTGGTGCAGTGGTTAGAATGCAGTATTGCAGGCTAATTCTGCTCATATTGCCTCATATGAGTTCAATTCCCTCGATCCTGACCAGCTCAAGGTTGACTTAGCCTTCCAACTTTCCAAGGTCAGTAAAATGAGGACTCAGAGTGATGGCGGCAATATGCTGACTCTGTAAACCACTTAAAGAGTGCTGTAAAGCACTTTGAAGTGGTATATAAGTCTAAGTGCTGTTGCTATTTGTTTATTAAATAATCAGTGTGTTTATTTGAATTAGATTATTTAAAAAAATAATTTTAAAAAATTCAGGCACTATTGTCTTATGCTTAATTTTTTTTAAAGGATTTTTTAAGAAAATGCCTTAGCACTAATTTAATAGTCAAGCCTGAAAGGCTTCATGGATACAGCTGTCTTTTGGCATGCATATTACAATAAGAAAATTTCAGTGGAGGCGTAAAAGCCGGAGAGACTTGGTATCACCCTTTTTTGTGAATATAACAAACTACCTGGCATTGCTTTTCAAAGGCCCAAACTATTAAAAGTTCCACTTTGATGATATGCTGCTATGCACCTAACATCAACTAGGTTTCCCGAGTAGCATCCCAAAACTTAAAGCAGTTGGAAGATTGTTGAAGAGCATCTGATGATAGAAGATTGATTCCCTGATAGTGGAGAATGATCTTAGCCAAAGCTATGCACACAGTGCAACTCGGGTATGAAAGCTGCACTGAAAAACATCCCAAGATCAAAGAGATATACAAAAGGGATACTACAGGAGTATCTTGATTTAGGGAGTTTTTCTTTACAAATAATAACTGTAGTTAAGATTATAATCATGAAGCCTGGATGAAGAACAAGTATAAATCAGAGCTGATATCTGAACCTGCATTTTTTTAGTATTACAGCATAAAGGGCTTCTCCAGTGAGCCAGTATGCTACTCCAGTGAGCCAGTATCAAGACCAATAAAGGCTTGATGTGTAGGACAACGTTCAGCCCTGGAAGAAAGCAACAGTTAACAAGAGGTCCTGGAACCAAGAGAAACTAGGGACTGTCATTTCCCAAAAGCAGGATCAACATAATGGGATTTCCTTTTATCACTAAAATCCTGACATGGAGGGTGAGAAGAGCTTTGTTTCTGGTGTAGAGAACAAGATCTTGGTGCACTTCAATTACAGGTTTCTTCCTTTAAAATTGAGAGCCAAATCTGAATGGACAATAGAATTGTAGGCAGGATAGAAGATGGAAGAAACCGGCAGGGTAAAAGATGCACAAATACAGGGCTCAGTATTTGGAGTAGAGGTCTTTTTGTTTCTTATTTAATCATGGTAATAGATTTTGGTGGGATGTATGTTTTAGCAAATTTAGCAAATGTTGATGATTTACAATGTTTTCTTTTTTTCTTGTGCCAACAACAAAATTGAGAATCCAGGAAATTCCCAAAGGAATGGGGATGCACCAGAAGTCCCCAGACACTTTCCAAGCATTGTAGAAACGTTGGATGAAGAAAGGGAGTGTCCTGGTCTTGCAACAAGTATTTGTATATGTGCAATTATTCAAAATCATAAATCCAGTCCAAACTTGTAACATTTTGATCTGACAGATTTATAGTATATAAGAACAACTAGCAAGAGAATTTTACCCAAACACAAAGTCATCAGAATTTAAGGCAGCAATAAAAAGGAAATCTTCCCAGAAGGTACTGACAAAAAGATTATCACAACCACATTGCTCTAGCTGCACTAAATGAACCAAACTTATATTTGACCTTGATAGTCCTTGTCTGATCTAGTTTAATCTTGCTAGCATATCTCAGATTCCTCTGCAATTATGTCTTCAGTTGTTACCTTGTCCATTATCTGGATGTTTGAGGGCTGAGTAAAGGAGACACTAAGTCAAAGTCATAGGAGCAGGGTACAGTTGGTTGCTCTCTGTATTTCTTTGTTAGGCCTTTCGACATCAGATCTACCTCTGTCAAAGCTTCTTCCTGATCTTAGGAAGGCTGGTGAAACACCTCATGATAAGACACTATTATAACCTCAGCATCTCCCACCACCTCCAAGGGAAAACTCATAGGCAAAAAGAGGAATTATATTACTTACAAAAGTTTATTTTAAGTCCTCTCTCACTGCAAGAAAAGCAACAGCTGTGTCCATACAAGAATGCAAAATTTAGTACAGCACAATGGAGCCTTCAGAGCCATAGAAACAAAATAAAAAAAGCACATACAGGTAGTCCTCACTCACAGATGGTAGTTGGGATTGGGAACTCTACTGTGAAGCAATATTATCATAAGGTGTCATGTGACTATACTGACTTATGATAGCACTTCCAGCAGTTGCAGTTGCGGTCATTAGGCAAATCTCACATGGTCACAGCATCTCAAGATCATGTAATCATCATTTGCAACCTTCTGCCAGTTTCCCTTTGACTTTGCTTATTGGCACCTGTGGTTAAGGTGCAAGATATTGCAAAGTCATAATTATGAGCCGGTTGCCAGGCATCTGAATCATGAACATATGACCGCAGGGACACTACCTGTGATGGCCCATCACATGCCAGCAGAGCTAGCCACAGAGACAGATGAGGAGGAGAGGGAGGGGAAGCCTGGGCCAGTTGGAAGGCTCTGATGAGGAAGCAGAATCAGAGGCAGAGACAGGTGCAGAGCCGGGGCCTTCTGCCCGCCTCCAGGTAGGCAGCTGTCTTTGGGGCCTGAGCTGAGTGAGGGGGAGGAACAGATGGGCCCATCCCAGATGTGTGTATGCATAAAGAGAAGAGCAACGGAAGGCAATAAGCCAGCTTTACAAACAGAAGTCGTAGACGCTAGCCATTTCCCTGGCTGGAAAATAAATAGGAGTTTGGGGTTTGGCCTGTAGTTGCAGACAACCATTCATTTTCCAGTGTACATCAATCAAAGTCCTTTGCCAGAACCAGGTTTGTTGGGACTAATTGCTCTGTATTTGAGGTGCCAACTGGATCTCCCTGCTGGGAAATAACAGGGGGTGAATTTGCCTCAGCCGGTGTGAACAGGGACTCTTTCTGCTTGGCTTAATCATTGAAAGGACTTTCTATCTTGAGTTCTCATGTGTACAGAGACTGTTTTTGCCCTGTTTCGGAAGGGGAAAAGACTTTCATTTGTGACTAACTACTTTTGGGGTTGTTTATCCAACATGATAAGACTGTTCCTTCCCTGTTTGAATAAAAGTGTTTGTTTTACTCATGAGTAAGTGGTTTCTCATTGCTTTCAAAGGCTGGGTCAGAACACTACCATGGTCTACTCTACAAGTAGTAGTTGTAAGTACCCTTTGTTCACAATGGTCATAATTTTGAATGGGTGAACATGAAACAAGAACTACCTGTACAAGGACTTGCAGCCTTTGACCAAAAATTGCTCATGCATGAAAAATGCCAGTAAAACCCTGTTTTAACGAACTGGGAGAAATTTTGGAAATAAATTGAATAAACTGAAAACCTACATTATCACAGTAATGCAAATCATATTACTTACTTAATTTACATGAGGACATTACACAAATGAAACAGATTGTATCAGTTGCTGATATCATGAGGAAAATAATAGCAGGCAGCATGATGCTGGTATTACACTAAAACATCATTTGACTAATGCTACTATGCAAATTATGTAAGATGCAAATCATATAATTTGTGTAATTGTGATGACATCATTGCACAAGTAGTGTAAATTACAAAGGACATGAAGAGGTATATGAAGTCACTTGCATTAAAGTCTGGAAGATTAAGTTAATTTAATTAAAACATTAAATTAAAATTAAAGTAGAACAAGGTAAAGAGAAGTGAGAAGTGAAAATTCTAGAAGCATTGAATGAATGAATGAATGAATCAACTGTGAGAATGAATATGCTATATTCACTGCAGAAATTGAAAACAAACTGAAGAGATTCAACGAGAGTTGCATATCCATGCTATGAAGAAGTATTCCCATCAATAAATCTGTAAATTCTAGAAGACTGCATGTTGTCATGATATGCGTGAATCATGGAGACCACATGAAGAATCTAAGCATCTACCCCAAATATAGAAAAGTTTTTAATTATTTTTAATTATTAAAATAAATTAAAAACGTTTTGAAAGCATGTCATCCCTCTTAAACTATGAGAAGTTTGAACTAGTGTAGAGCAAACAAAAAATAGTTTTTTCAGCAACCAGTACTCCATTAGCCAAATAGAATGTTTCTGCTCTCCTTTTTATCACTCATTAAAACTCCCTCATTAACAATTCCTAATTCCTAATCTAACACTTCAACAATTCCATTCTTTTGAAAATATCTTTTGCTTCTATGAACAGAGGCATATTCATAAAAAACATGATCTATAACATGTTCTTGATATTGCAATTTTCCAAAATACTTTAACATGTATTTGTTAAGATGGATTTGAAGTTAATCCATTTGAACTTTCATTAATTCATGAATACTTACACTTAAATCAATTTTAATCAATGTGTCTCTGTGAACATATACAGAGCATAATATTAATTTTAATTAATCCTTTACAATGACAGCTACTTTTAACCCAACAATAAATTAGTATATAACTATTCTATTCTATTATGCAACATAATATGGTCTATATCAAGATTCTTTATGTCTCAGTCAACCATGCATTGGCTTCTTGGCATTTTACATTCATTATGAGATGTATGTTATTAAAAGCATATATGATACATGGCAAAAACTTGTAATGAAACGCCTTTCCATTCCACATATGTTTTGAAGCACTACAAGCTCACAATTTAATTCAATATTTTTATCCTATCTCTGATACTTTTTCAAGTTACCATTAGAGTATGACTGGATTGTTGGTATCAAGTAATTAAAATATAATTTGTTTTGACAACATATAGGATAAATATCTGATGAAAATTCTTCCATACTATAACTTCTTAAATCCAAATTACTGCAACAAAAAAGCTAATTTCAAAAGTAGAATTATTTAAAGTATACAATGGCAGATGTCTACTAATTTTTCACAGATAACAAAGAAATGACATTCCATAACCATTTTTTCTCTTCGAAAATTCTGCACAATTGCGAGAGTGATAAAAGGGTACATAAGTTAGGATATTGAATTAGGATTAGGATGACCCAGAGTCCACATTCAACTACATAGCCTCAGTAGGTTGCTTTGAGCTGGTCATTATCTCTCAGCCTAACTGATCCTGTACCTTGATGATTGTGGGAGTGAAACAGAATAGACAGAATTGCCTTAAATCTTGCTGAAGGTCTGTGCTTGGCATTTGCATACCTCATTAGAAAAACCTGTGGGTGAGGCAGAGTAGAAATCGGATTCCATTTAAATGTAACTCAGTTACATATAGCATTTAATAACTTCCCCTCATTCTGTCATATTACAGATTTTAATCTGGTAACAACTTTTGGAAATTTTTCAGGGCTGTGCCTCAGACTTTTGCTGGTTCTCTCTCCTAGAGGAGAAGTAATAAAAATATTGAATAATATTACCTAGGAAGAGATAATTGGACTCATATTTCCAAACAATGTTTTTTCTGACATACCAGTTTAAAGATATTTACTTATGAATACTTGAACAAGGAAAATTTGATGGTTTTTTTTATTCCAAGCATGAGATTAGGTTGTTACCAATTGTTAATAAAGCAATTCTTGCTTCTGGCCTCTTTTTGGCCTGTGCATGTTACAGTACTTTAAAAAAAAATGGCGAGGCATTTTATTCTTTTTCTGAAATTGTTCACTATTTGTTTCTTGAATGGCAAGTTTCACTGTAAGTTGACCTTGAAAGCAAAATCCTAGATTTGACTTTCTTTGTATGAAATATATTCCACACTAACTATATGTCCTGTTCTATTAGCATCTCATTACAATTATATTATAGTCAAATCCATCACAAAAGCTCATCCCTAGCTGTAAATGTTTAGAATGTGGTGTTCAATTGCATACATTCATTTATATACACACTTAGAAAAAGATTACCGTATTTTTCCAAGTATAAGACATTCTGAGGTATAAGATGCACCTAGCTTTTGGGGAGCAAAACAAGGGGGAAAAACTGCCTCTGCCTTCCAGCAATTTGCCTCCTTGCAGCAAACAGCAAAAAGAATCAGCCTCCCGATGATCAGCTGTTTCGGGCTGCAGGGATCGCCGTTGCCTATTGCCGCCTCTGCACGCCCCAGCACCCCATTTTCAGCCTCTGCGTGCCCCATTGACGACTGTTCCAATCCCCGACACCCGGAACGGGCCAAAAACGGGATGCACGGAGACGGCAATAGGCAATGGTGATCCCTGCACCCTGAAACAACTGATCGTTGGGAGGCAGATTCAAGCGAAAATCAGCTGCTTCTGCTAATCAGGCTGGGCTGAAGCAGACCAGGCTTTTTTCTATTTGCTGCAAGGAGGCAAATTGCTGGAGGCAGAGGCCGAAGGGTGGGTGGGGCTTTGGCAACATTTGGTGTATGAGACGCACAGACATTTCCATCCACTTTTGGGGATGGAAAAAGTGCGTCTTGTACTCCGAAAAACACGGTACTCTCTTTTAATTAGCTTCTCTGACAGATACAAGTTCAGACATTTATAGGCCAATTAGAAACTTAGAAATTTTGTTTATATGACTTATTTAGCATACACTTACCCCTTCCCTCTGCTGCTCTTTTGGGGTCAGCAAAATGGTTAACAGTATAGTCCCAAGATCTTGGTCAGGATAATGTGGGTCCTTCAGACTCAATGTAACATCAACAGGCCTAGAAAAATAGGTCAATAGAAAAATGAAAACACTAAAATTGATGCCTCTACAGACTGCCTACCTCAGGACAAAGAGTTTAAGAAGTAATGAGTTATGTTTTTCTTTCTGTCACCTTCGTTAAATAAACACTGAGGAATGTAAAGCAAGAACAAGGATTTTTGCTATGGATAAAGAGCTCTTAATGTATACCGAGAACTGTCTGACATCTTAAAAGGACAGGAACACAATGTTCATATTACCCTAGATAAGACACTTTTACTAAATACTTGAAAGTTTGGATATTTTTTCATACCCAAACTTTCAATATTTAGTAAAATTAATGTAAATAGGTAGTTGAGTTACAATGGCAACTGGGAACAGAATTTTTGTCACTAAGTGATGTGGTCACAAAATACAACATCATGTGACTGCATTGTTTAACAATGCAATCCCAGCAATCCCTTTTGCTGTCATTAATTCAATTGTACTGGTTATTAGCCAAGCACCCACCATGATCCAAGCCATTCCCGGCTTGGTCCTTCCCAACTTCAAGCCTTGTTTGTACCAAGGTAAGGGACTACACCTCCACTTCAACTCCCCATTATCGCCTGTTTCTTTTATTTTTGCAAGTGTTCAGACCTATGTAGAAAGTATCTGGGGCCATTTGGATAAGAATATGGTAGACACATACCACCACAAATATAGAGACCCCACTATAACTGATCATCTAAGTTCAAACATTATACACTTCCAGTTTGAAATGCTCCCAAAGTAAGTTTAAAAGATGTAAAACCGAAAGAAAACTAGTTGAGGAGGAAAAAGGCAAGTTCTTTTTTCATAAATTTGTGATAATTCAACTCTAGTACTTTTAATTTAATTAGTATTGATAGTATAGCATTCAGCTTCCTCTCTTTCTCTGTATTGTCACATTGAAATAGAAAGAAATACATCATGCAATTCAATGAGTTTCATAAAATGATACCTATTTTGTTCTAGGGAATTCAGGTCCAAAAAAGCTGACCCCATGAAATCATCTTGAAGTCCAAAATCATAATCAAAAACCTAAGATGAACAAACAGCACTTTTATTAATAAAAACAGATTTCATAAACTTAACAAGCCGATGTTTACACAAACAGATACACGAGGCATGCAATTATTAGACAATACTGCAAACTAATTGGTCTCAAAGTTCATTTCCTCGTTTTTATAAAATACACCTTTAAAGTTCTATTTTACTATTTCTTTTTCTGGATGGCATAATTCCCCAAACATTAATCAAAGTTATGAAGACTTTACTTTATTGTATTCTCAAATATTTTGATGACTATTACAATTTTAATAAGGATGTTGTATTGTATCTTTTAACAATATTTTTGTAATAAGATTAAGTTATGAGATCTATGATATATCATTATTGATATTTTTAAGGAGAACTGGATGTGGCTTACCTTTATATATAATTGCTCCCTTAAGTGTTCAATAAGAACAGAAGTTCTTTCCTCCCAAACAGGATTAAGATTCTTACTGATTGTTTTACTTCTAAAGATTTCTTTTCCACCAAGTTTAAATTTGACATATGGATCACTTGTTCCTGAAACAAAAGCTAAGGTTATATATGAAAACTAGATGTTCTTGGGAGCTGATAAAAACAATAAGCAGCTAGTTTTCACTTTTTAGATGACTTGAGTAACAAATATTTTTAAAGTAAGAATGAGATTGGATCAATTCTATACATTCATTTTCTTTGAAACTCAAGACCTGGTAATTATAATATGTGATAAGGCTGTGTATTATGTATTGGTTGTTACCATATGTTTATTATTATTATTATTTTATTTTCCTGGTTTGTTATACATGTAGTTTCTACCGTATATATGGTGGATATCATGAAACTACATCAGTGATTTTATACAGTTTCTTTAAAATTAGCACTTAAAAATACTCCTGAAAAAGAGAATAAACTAAGACCTCATACATTAACTCTTAAAGCAAAATATGCAATTTCTAGAATAAAATATCTGCTGTTTTATATTAAATAATTTTTCATGGTTGTAAAGAGTCTTTATTTCTACTTTACTTTAAAGTAAGTACAGCATGCATATTGCACGTTACTGTGAATAAGTGCAACATTTTCACTTATTAAAAATCATTGCATAAATACAATTTATATTTTTGTAATATTTCATCAGGCAATGACAAAGCCAAATTATCTTCCAGTGTATAATCAGGTTAAGTAAAAACAAAGTCAAATTCAGATTAATGCTCTATTTTGCCAAACACTGGAAATATCCTTTATTAGCCTCTTTCTCAATAACTAAAAGATTTTAAACATTACGCAACAAAAACTAACAAAATAGTTGAGGTAAATCAAGCAATACGAAAAACACAAAAGCAGCAGTTTAATATCTATATTTGTTTTACATTGAATTTAAACTTCTTTGTTTATATGCTATCTATCAAATTATCCCCTGATCTCTGAATAACTTTACATGAAAAGTATCTCCACACACTCTTTAGAATATTCACTGGATTCAGAATGTATCACAGAATTTAAATAGCCAATTATAATATTTAATCCTGCAATAAAATGTGCACATTAGCAAAAGTGTATAGACATATATTTGCATGTATTATTTAGAAGGTAAATGAAATTTAGAAACAAAATTACAGTGATGTGATTCAATCAATATTTACCATTAAAAGTATCATGCCATGTAAATATAAAGCTTGTTGTCCATAACAAATATAACCTGTGTTTAACATATTTCATTCATTTCCATTTTAATTCAAAACGCAAATATGCGAAGTCAGTTGTCTGAGTAAACAATGTTTCAAGCAGACTTCTAATATTAATCGAAATATTTAAGGCTTTTTTATCCTATATTCTAATATGGCAATTGTTACTTTATTTAAAAATATATATGTTAAAGTATTTTTAGTCTCGCTATTAAAAAAAACCCTGAAAGCAACTATAACAGCAACAGTCCTTCCTGAGCACATGGTGGCAGTATGACAGCAAAATTCTTTCTTTTGACACTCAGTTACAAACCTACACAAATCATCGCTCATAAAACACAATCCCTTAGTCAATATTAGACTCAATCCTATTAACATCTGTCCATAAATCATCGATTAAACACATTAGCAAGAATTATTCAGGATAAGTTGAAATATACCATGGTTGATATATTTACAAATTGCTGGAAGAATAAAATTTGATCTTAAGAATGAAGGAGGAATGTTAATAAGAGTGACAGAAAGCCTTATGCAAATCCAGGAGAATTGGTTAGGTTGCATACAGGTAATCCTTGACTTACCACCGCAGTATTATTTACAGCAATATTATTTATTGTATGTGTCATGTGTCAAATCACATGATACATACAATGAATAAGATAAATAATGAGGATAATTCTTGTTCTATATAAGGACCTTGACGCATTATAAGCAGCACCAGATATTTTTTTCAGCTTTTCCTATACCTTTCTTACACTTCCTCTGATGGCATACAGTTACTGAACCTTTTCTTCAATACATAGGAGTCAAATGCCCTGCCACATTACGTATCAATTTCCATGAAACACAGAAAAGCCATAAACAAATAACAGGTCCATTATTTTGAGAAACTATTTAGACTACATCAATTCCGTCCAAGATATAATTATATGACCACTATCTTGCTGAATTCTGTTGAAATAAATTTTATATATAGTTAAGTTTGTGCAACAACAAATCTATCTTTTTTACAGAGTTAAAATATTCAGTAGTTTGTAACCTTATTTTGTAGTTTATGTTTTAAAATGGTCTTTATAGCATTTTATTATAGAGTTCATTTTTCAAGAGAAATAATGCTATTGATTATTAACCTTACTTAATGAACAACATATTGCCATAATTTTCTCTATTTCTTCTATTAGTAATTTTAAGTTTTTATATACAGTATTCAGTGTATACACGGAATCATTTATGATTCTCAGATCTATCGTTTTGACAATGTTACTGGCAAAATGTTAGATTGTTCATAATTATATGACCTGATCCTCTCTGACAACCAATTCACAAGATTACACATTAAAATAGCAAATGTTATTCGTTAGAAATGGGTGAATTAGAGTGCTGATTCATAATTTATCACATAACTTGCAGAATAATTTTGCTGGGATGACTTATTTATTATTATATATATGACTTTTCATTTGTATAAACTCTCATCCAATGACATCAAACTTCAAAAGAACAGAAGAATGCTAATTATGAGTCTTGAGAAATTTTAAGCTTCATGTTTCAGGTTTTCCCCATGTAGTGAATTTTAGATTGTACCTTTATGAATTCACACTTATCACTCTTTTTTCATCAATTTTATTAAACATATTATATAAGTAAAATGAACACACCTACAGAATAAAAAAAGCACTTTTACAGAAACTACAGAAAAAGAAAAATAGAAAAAAACTTTCCTCTAAATCTGCAGCATCTCTCTTGTATTCTATAAAATGTTTCACACAAAGTGATCACTCAGTAACTAAAGTGAATTAAATACAATTTTCAGTCGGACAGTCAATAAGCAGAACACATGAATAGTCAATCTCATAATTCAGCTGAAAGAACTCAAGAATTAAAACAGTCATGCAAAAATAATTACCTAATAAAGCAGCGAGTTATTTGCATTTTACATAATTTATATATTTCATTTAAACTCGCATATTTCTGCTCAGACAATCAATCAATGTGGCAAGCAAAATTAAACACCATTCCAAAGATTAATGATAAATACAATTAACATTAATATTAAAGATGTGGCATTAAACATTTCCTAAATATTAAGTAGAGACCAAATATAACCATCAAGCTGGGAAACAGTATCTGGTGAACTCATGTGTCTGCTAGCAGTCCTATCTTTATAAATACCTCTTCTCTAGATCTTAAAGGGTTGTTTGTAATAGAACATGCTGTGTTCAGAAATGGTGAATCAACCTTTTTAAACAAGGATCTTAGAACAGCAGACTACAGATTAATGAAAACACATATTTTCCATGACCTGATCTTCACCTTTAACCAAATCTGACAGATTTAACCAACAGGCTCAAGTAAACAGGTGAAACCCTTCATTTCTGCAAGCATGCTGTCCACATAAACACAAGCCAAAAAGAATAGAAAACTAACCTTAGCAAACACTTATTACAATACTATCACATCAATAATTAGTTTTAAACACTGTTTAAAAGCCCCAGACTTTTAGAATTCACAAAGCAAAGCTTTTCAAATTCCATTTAGTCTAAGTCAGCTGTGAAAGTATCTGAGATAGCTATCTACTGCAAAGTAAATAAGGTATTTAAAATGTGTTAAACTTGTTAGTGAGCAGACTACTGTATCTCATTGAATTGCTTATTATATATTCCCAAAGCATAAAGCAAAAGACTGTGAAATAGGATTAAAACTACCAAAGAGAGATGCCTGTTTTTGTCCAAGATGTCAGTTAACATAAAAACTAGCATATTAACAGCTAATGTTTGTATGTGCCTATGGTATCTATGAAATCAAACTACAATCTTATTAAAGGATTTTCCATTTTATCCGTGCAGCTTTAAGAGTTAAGAATAAAAAGCCAATCTTTTTTTAAAAAATACTTGATTTTCAATTGTAACAACCTAGCAATTGCTGCCTAAAACGTCTTGTCATGTTTTGCCTCTTTGATTCTGCTCTTCCCATATCCATTTGAAGACACACTATTGCCAATACTACTTGGTATTAAACTGACAAAGCAGTGATCTAAAAAGAAATGATTTCTTCAGTGGTAAACTATCCCATTTCTAATCTCCATTTATCACAAATCTGACCTATATTTAACTATAGAAATATAACATATTCCAACACAATAGATACCAATACGTCATCAAAATATGCATGCATCTAGTCATGAAACAATTACTTGAACATACTCAACAGCTAACTGGAAGCCAATACCAGTTCTTCTGCCCTTTAGCCACTCCATTTTCCACTATTTATAGGTTTTGGGATTACAGTCTAGTCTTGAATTACCAATGCATGGTTCCCAATACAGGACCAAGCCAGACAGTGAATATGTATTCTTTTGCTCATGTTTTTTAAAAAATATGTCTTTACATTCTAGGGCCAGAAAAAGGACGTCTGGGGGGAAAAGTGCATTTGCCTTATAAAATTTGGAAAACCCAGATATAAGAGAAATATGTTTGATACAAATATATTATCCACTCTAGCCGTTTATTTTATAAGTTGCTAAACATATTTATCTTAAGGGGAAAGTTATCATTACAAAATATATAAAGTAATGTAATAGCAGTATTACTATTTATCAGATTCATCTCAGTCTTTAGGAAACTGGCTATTTTAGAATATTTTTGTTAGCATATTCTTACCTCTTCGATCGCGAGCTGCTAAATTAGTACCTCGTCTTAATGTAATATCCAACTGGTACATTCCTGGTTCAGCAGGTGGCAATTCTACATTACTTGTCCCAGCAAGACCAAATCTCTAAAAAGCATAAAGAAAATATTAAAATATCCTAACAACAGTTTTAGTATCTTTCAATTACCTTGTTTGGAAACTAGAATTCCTTATTCTCATAACTAGGATATCAAGATAATAACATCATTGACTGACAGTAACAGATTTTAACAATTCTCTTCCTATTTATAAATATTAAGAATTTTCAGCAGGTACATAAAAATAAGATAAAAATGATGGAAGCAAATTATCCCACAAAAGATCAATTGTATTCTATAGGTAACAGCTTATTCTACAATTTATTTTCCTGTTTTGACAGAACAATGACAGAATAGAAATAAAAAACTTAAACAGGTAAAACAAAATGTCTAGAAACCATACATTTATGTAGTTTAATAAGCAGCATTGACGTAAGTTTGTCATTAATACATTTTTTGCTTCCACTTTTATAACCATGTCTTTATCAAATTTCTTGATACTGGAAAGATCTCAATAATTTTGCAAAATGCAGTTGGCTAAATAAAGTTACTACCAATTTGGATTTGGATTTTTCTTCATGGCCTATACAACTACCATTGGGGTTAGGGTTGTTTTTGTTTTTTTGGATACTATTGTGAATATCAGCATTCTATTATTTAAGATTTTTATTTTGAACATTTTCAATAATTATAGTAATGTTATTAGTAGTGAGCAGCTTAAATAATTGTATTAAATTAATATATAGACAAAAAAAGAAGACACACTCAATTTTATATTAAAGAAAAACCTACACCTTCATTCCATTAACTGAGAAACAAAATTTTTAAAGTTTTCAATAAGAAATTCAATAGTTGCCTTACAAAGCATGATATATCTTCTTTCAGGATCCTAATAAGTTATGTATTTATTTCCCATCATACTACAGGTAGACCTCAACTTGTGAGCACAATTTAACAGAATAAAAGAGGTGGAAGCAACCTTGGAGGTCTATAGTCCAACCCCTGCTCTAGCAGGAAATCCTATCCCATTTCAGATAAATGGTTGCCCAATATCTTCTTAAACACCTCCAATCTCGGAGCACCCACAACTTCTGGGGGCAAGTCATTCCACTGATCAATTGTTCTAATTGTCAAGAAATTTCTCCTTAGTGCTAGTTTGATTTTCTCCTTGATTGGTTTCCATCTATTGCTTCTTGTCTTGCCTTCAGGTGCTTCATCTTCATCATAGGGTTGTTTTTTTCAAGACAATTTTATTTTTATAATAAAAAACAGACCATCAATAATATAATTCTAAACAGTTCAGAGCTGATTATTTATTTTGTAGAGTATTAATTTGATATCAATAAAATTTAAGTAACAATTAGATTTTAAATTAATTTTGATATTTTTAAAAACTTTCATTATTTCAGTTCAGAAGTACAGCATTTGTTCTTAGCATATTTGAAAATCTATTAACAAATTACCTGTATACTGACAAGCATTGTAAATCAAGTAACTTGCTAGAGTCAGCAATACATGCCTTATTACTATAAACAAAGTATAGCTACTTCTTCTATTAAAGAGTCATATACTAAATCTGAGAATTCATTTGTGAAATGTACATCTTTAGCACGAGTATCCACACGGTAGCACTCAAATAATGCAATACTCTACAGTCATTAAAAAGTTAAGCAAGTAAAATATAACACTATAGCTTAAAGAGAGGTACAGACAATCCAAGGAATTTTAGGAAGTTTTTAAAATCCAGTAGATTAAAAACATCTTCACTGACTTCAAAATGTTACACGGTGGTGTAGGCAAGATTACTTATAATGTAGATTATATGGTACCAAAGTGCCTTTGCATTAAAATGTGTCATAAATATTCTTACCTTATTTATGTAGTAATATTGAATCACTAATCATAAGCACTAATTTGAAAACTGGTTAATTTTTTTATTCAAACTCCAGCTATGATGAATCATGAACTCAACAATTAATTTATTTTCCTAAACAATGAGAAAAAAATGAGCTCAGAAGAGCCTTAAAGTTAAAAGACTTTTCTCACAAAAGAGCCAGAAAGCATCAAGATCACATCTAGTACAACTGTCACATTAATTTTAACTTCTCTAAATTATAAATGGTAAAATTTTAAAAGTTAATGGAAATAATATTTGATACACACAGAATATAAGAAATTGTTGGTTATTGGAGGATCATGGAAAACTTTCTGGTGGGTGAAACTAGGAAACTTCAATTGCCAGAAGATGCATTAGTGGAAGTACTGATACTAGATATTGCAACCATTCCATTATTATTGTGCAATCATAAATGACTCCTGCATTCTTTCCAGACAGAGACTAACTTTTACTTTTAACCTGTAAAGTTCTTAATGAATTAAAGCGACAAAATTTGAAGGCTACAGTTTTCTATACAGGTAGACCTCGACTTACAACAGTTCATTTAGTGACCGTTCAAAGTTACAATGGTGTTGAGAAATGTGACTTACAACGGTTTTTCATAGTTACGACTTTTGCAGCATCCCCATGATCATGTGATCAGAATTCAGACGCTTAGCAACTGACTCATTTTTATGACAGTTGCAGTGGCCCAGGGTCATGTGATTCCCCTTTTGCGACCTTCTCACAAGCAAAGTCAATGGGGAAGCCAGATTCACTAAACAACTTTGTTACTAATTGATCACCTGCAGTGATTCACTTAAAAACTGTGACAAGAAAAGTCATAAAATGTGGTAAAACTCACTTAACAACAGAAATTTTGGGCTCAATTGTGGTCGTAAGTTGAGGACATCCTGTACTTTCCTATTCATGCTCCACAAACAGAAGACCTGCCAAAACAGTCTTCACATTCAGTAGAGATATCATGGTATACTAACCTGTGAGCAGGGTTTTTATTGATTACCTAACAATTCTGGAATGCCTTTTCTGTGAGTCTTTCAGGTATCTATGTTATTGACTTTTCAGGCCCAATGAATTTTTAAAATCTCAGTCTATTCAACTTTCCATAGCTCTTATTGATCATCTTTATTTTAAAATTGCATCTTGGATATAAGTTGAACTTAGCAGCCATTATAAATTCTCTTTATAATTTATTACTATTTTAAGCTATATAGTAAACACTTTTATATTACATTTAAATTATAGATTTAATTCTGTGGTTTCCATGTGAGCCTTGATTAGATGAATAAATGAATGAATACAATCGAATGAAAGGAACCTACAAACTATTATACTACACCAAGATCATATTATAATATATACATACACCTCGGGAATGTTTTTTAAAAGCAGAATATATCTTTAATAAATAAAACAAATGTATGAGCATTTGCACACATCATACTTGAGATTTTTTAAAAAAAACATGAACCCAAATTAATAAGGATTTCTCAACTGAAATTAAATTAAGTACAGTACACCGGACTATACTATCAGACCTTGATGATTGCCTCAGAAACAATAAATAGTCCACAGGAAAGCTGATTCATTAATTGCAAGCTATGTATGTATGTTAATGCCTTTTCTTTATTATTTGTTAGCATTATGGTATATCATTATTGCAAAGCTATAAGCACAACAGACAATAGAACAGAACTAGAGAACAATGCATATAAATCCTCAATAGTAATTTTTCTCCATGCCAAGATGTTGCAGTATTTCTAGTCCTAAAATATTAATGTCCTCCATCTTACATAAACCCACTCATGTCCTACATTTTAGAATTTAGACGTATATTGTTCATCTAGACAGTTTTCAGTATTTAAGAGTCCTCCAACTCATCTCAACTAGTAATTGGTATGCTGTATAACATCTCTTCTTCGAGACTGTCATTGGTTACTACTAGATTACTGCCGCATGTAAAACCCTTCATGGTCCAGAGCCTGAACACAGTGATAACACCTTCTCCCAGTGTGTTCTACCTGCCTGACAAGATCCAATAAGATGAGTGTCTACCTGTACCCTCATTTAGAGACTGTGATCCACAGATGCCAAAGAATACCTTTTCAATTGCTGCCTCCCTCCTGTGAAATAGTATCCCTCCAGATATTTGAATGGCCCCTCTCCTTCCTGACTTTTAGAAAGCCAAAAAAAGCTGGTTGTTTTATCAGGTCTGGGAAGCAGAGTTGCTGAGACTATTGCTCTACTTATTAATTTTACTTTGGTAGTCATGGTTAAATAATGTATGTTTTTTAGGTTTATTTGATTATGCATTGACAGTGTAATATTTTTTCCTATTTTTCTAATCTTAACCAGACAAATGGATTTGGGGTAATTTATTCAAAGTTGACTGAATGGGGGCAGGGTATTTTTTTTCTGGCGCCATCAAGTCAATGTTGACTCTTATGACTGCCTGAATGAGTCCCTGCACTTTTCTCAGATTTTTGAAAGTAATTTGCCATTGTCTGCTTCTCAGGGCTGAGTGTGTGGCCCAAGGTTACCCTGCTGGCTTTGTGTAAAGGTGGGACTAGAACTTTCAGTTTCCCAGTTTCTAGCCGGATGCCTTAACCACTATACTAAACTGGCTGTATAAGTTTTTCAAATAAATAAATATTCTTCTACCTATGCTGCAATACTACAAAAAAACTCAAATCACAATCAAGTCTCAGAGCAATGCAAGAAAACTATAGAGCAAAGCCACTTGCATTAAGAAGATCTTAAAGTACAGATTTTAGGCCAAAAACAGAACACATAGTAATCACCATAAACACTTACACCAGTTTGCCCAAAAAGTCAGCAATACAGCTGGAGACAAATGTAATTATCACAAGATAAATGAAAATAATTGGAATCTTGGAACACTATGAAACATTAGCACAAACTCATTACATAATAATTTCAATTATCCAAATATCTAAAGTAACACTTATTTTCCTTCTCCTAAACAAAGTGAAGAGCTTACAGTAGACACTAGCACAACATACACAGAAATGTGCGCTTTAAAACATGTTGCTCTAAAGGATTGGCTGATGCTTCAGCACCAGACCACAAAGTCTAAAAAGCAACCAATTATAAGAAAATATCGGAATCAAATCCGTTCAGAAAAATATTTGGTATTTTCAAATACACTGTTTCAAACAACTGAAGGAAAGGAACAAACAAAGCAGACTTAGCAAAATTGCTGATATAACTTTTGAAAGCAAAATATAAATTTATAAAGCTGGAATGTTATCAAGGATTTATATATAATCAATCAGAAACTTGCCTATTTCAGCAAACTCCTTCCAATTTTTAAATCCCAATTATACAATGTTGTTATACAAAAACATTCCATAGATTGCACAGGTTAATCTGTAACATTAACAATGAGAAATATAACACAAAATTTCAGAGTTAACAGTATTTTTATTCATATTTAGAACATAAATTTTAAAATTAGTTTAATAAAGCACATAACATTACGTTAAAACATTTAGAAAATCTCAAAATCACTGGAATCTATTCAGTTAATATTTGCAAAAAACTATAACATATTTTCATTTAAAGAATGAAAATGTACACCAGTGGAAGGGAAAAAATAAAATCAATTTATGAAATAAGATTATTACAAAATAAGATGCTACTCATGCATTTCACTCGGTGTTCTTACATTTTCAATGTAAGAGTTAATATACATGACTTGAGAAAACCTAAGAAAAAATATTGCCACTACAATTCCATAAAATACAGTAATATCCCTTTTTATTATCCCTCACATTCACCTTCCCAACCACTTAAACATTATAATTGGTACTTTTAAAGAATCCACTTACTATTATCAGAGAAAGAATGCCATCAAACATGTGAATAATTGAACATTATTACAACTAATATAGGCTGACCCACTTAGCAGAGTATAAACTCCAAACTTCAGCAGCAGCAACAAAATGGGATTAGCAAAAGCTAAGAGTAAAGGGCAAAATTCTAGCATCAGTGTTGGGAACAACTAGTACTGATTACACTTCACAATTTTTCCCTATGCGTATGTATTTTCCTATTCTGAGTTACAATTTAACTTGTTTCCTTCCCTGCCATGATAACCAGTTTAGTATCTAAATCATTTTTAAATAAATATATTTGTCCATGAGAGAACACCAAAAGGTTTGACTGAAGGCCAAAGTACTGTCATGGCAATTCCTATTGTAGCAGCTTGACTTTTCAGCACAAGCAATCATTTCTTCTATAATGACCATTTGTTCAGAGCATTCTCCTTTATGTAAACTATCATTACCACTGAAAGAAGAGTTTATATGAGAATCATAAGGAGTCGATTGAGGATTTTCAATATGGTTGACATTCTTTCAAGGCTTCAGTAATTCAATTACCTCTTGGTGCTACTTGATCTCTCAGCTATCTTCAATGCCATAGATAAGTGGTCTCCAAACTTGGTAACTAAGGCTTGTGGACTTCAGCTTCCAGAATTCATTCCCTAGCCACCATGGCTACTTGGGAAATTCTGGAAGTTGAAGTCCACAAGTCTTAATGTTGTGAAGTTCAGAGCCCCTGCCATAGATCACAGAATCCCTCTGCATTCCTTCTAAGGATGCAAATAGAGGCTATGATGTTGCAATTTCTTCTTCTTCTTGGGACAGTTCCACTATTGTGGAAGAAAGGAGTTGTACAGAAATCACATACCTTCAAAAGATTTCAGGCTATCTCAGAAGGTCTTAAAGAATGCAATGAGTTTTAACACATTACAAATGTTAACTGATGAGTCACTTGCACTCTATCTCACATGTAACCTATATCTGCATAATGACTCTTTCTTTTCACACCTGGATCTCAATGATATGATCTGTAATTCATGAAAGCTGATACAATATAATAAATTTTGTACTATGAAAATATGCCACATAAGTCTTACTGATTTTTGGGTCTCATAGATTAACAGGACTCTCCTCTTACAATGTCTACATACAGGTTTTGCAAAGGTTGCTTGAGAGCTGCAATATTAAAACAATAAGCCAATTAAGTAAAGTGGCACCTTAGAATTGGCAATGTTATTTAAGTACAATTGAAGAGAGAAAGAGAGAGACATAGAGACAGAGACACAGAGAGGGGGGGGTAGAGATGCACAAGCACCAAATATAATTATGCAATTATTTTTCTCCCTTTTGCTAATATAAAATGCTGCACAGAGCAAAGCAATTATTCTCTCCATAGCATTTTATTCAGCTGTGAAAACAAAAAGTAAAGAAGCCCCAAGGTTTACTGCATATAAATCCATTATTTAAACTGAATTTGCTATTTAAGTTTGTGCAAGATTTCCCCTGCAAAACTGTTTAACTATGCAAACCTATATTAATCATGGAAGAGGATAATGCTGAATCAACCTATTTTTAACAAAGTCTCTGAAATCTCATTTTATTGCCAGATTGTTATTTCTTGCTTTATCACAATTTCATTTCATACAAATTAGCAACATTTATTTTTTTAAAAAGGTGAACCCAATGAGCTGGACTTTATGATGGAAACCAAATGCATAATTTTCAGAATATACTAGAATCCATCAATTACAAAAGAACCCTTTCTCCACATTAAGAACCTGAGCAGTGCCCCGCTGGATTGGACTCTTGGCCCTTCTAGTCCAGCAGTCTGTTCTCACAATGGTCAGTCAACTGTACAAGGATGTCTGCTGGTCCACTCTCAACAGATGGCCTTCAGAGTCAGTCACATTGCTATCAGGGCTAATAGCCATTATTCCCCATTATTCCCTTCAATTGTACAATGCTTTTCTGAAGCTAGGCAGACTAATAGCCAACACCACAACTTGTGGTAGTAAATTCCAAAGTTGAATTATATGTACTGTAAAATAGTGTTATCCACTGCCACTACTGTTCCACCTAAAAAGTTCATTAAACACTCTACAAATATTTTAAACCTTCCTTCCTTTCCTTCCTTTTTTTTTCCTTCTCTTCTTTTTTTTTCTTTTCTTTTTGTGCCTCTGAGTCAGTGCCTACTCCTGGAGAGTACCTGGTGGACATGTCTTTGAAGTTTTCTTGGAAAGATTTTGGAAGTGGTTTGTCATTGCCTTCTTTTGAAAACTGTGTGTGGGTGACTGGCCCAAGGTCACCCAGCTGACTTACCCACCTAAAAGAGACCCAGAACTCACAGTCTGCTGGTTTTTAGACCAGCATTTCAGCCAAACTGGCTCTTTGTACCCGGACACTAGCTTCTGTATTTTATCTGTTTGTGTAATTAGCATTCTCTATCTACAGCGACAGTCATGTTTTATTTCAGATAAAAAAAACTTTTTGAAGTTTCTCAGACTTTTCTTTATGGGAGCCAAATGTACAAACTGTCAGCATTCTAATAAAAACCCCTCTTTTTTGTACAAAAATTTCCCCTTTGTTTCTCTTAATAAAATAAAGATGTTTCCATGAACAAAGATGTGAATGCTAATCTGTTTCTGGGCATCTGAACATCTATTAAGCATATGACTGATTATCTTAATGAATGTGTTTTTTACATCCAGTAACTTCCAAATATTTCTGAAATGAACCAAAACCAAACCAGGCTCCTGAATGCACTTAATATTTAATGCAAAGGAAAGTTATATTTTATCATGTTTTTTTGGGAAATAGCATATATTTGCAATTTTTGATTTAATAGTCATTTACTTAATTTGCGTAACAAATTTACAGTAATTTAATATTCTGACTGCAATGAATTTCATATCAATTTTAACTTGCATTTGGTTGTCAAGACAAGCATGCTTTTGCCGGTTTTTTATAAGGATTTGGAAGTTGGCTATGTCAGAAAAAAGCATTATTAACTGAATACAGAGAAAATGAGTTATCTAAGAAATGGGGATGGGTTAATTAGAAATTGTGTGTGATAAAACAATGATAATGAATGGTACATGAATGAATGTGAACTAAGTGAACAAAAGTGAAAGGACCAATATGAAAGAAGCACATCAAGGTTTGGTCATATTGAGTGAATGAATGAAAATCTCATAGATCAGGGGTGTCAAACTCAATTTCATCCCTCAGTTTGTGGCTGAGGTTGGATGAAGTTGATGATGATGTATATAAAAAATCAGAAGTGAGTAATTTAAGCAACAAAGGTAATATACATAAAGATGAGCTGGATTAAATGAAGAACCACATAAAAAGATTTCTGTTGCTTCTTTCAATTGTTGTAGTCCTAACATGGGAATCATTCCACCAGGCTTCATTTAATACTATTTGCTCATCTACAATAAAATTGAAGCTCTTCTTATTTTTCATTCTGAGCATTAATGCATATACAATAAAAGCTATGAACTTTATGAATAACTATGCTGTGGTCTTTTAGTTCCTTGACTGATTTAACTGCTATAATGTATCTATACCTAAAAGATCAGAATCCTGCAAGCCATGGTATTCCCCGTGACACTTTATGGAAGCAAAAGTTGGACTTGGAACATGCAATCTAAGAAGCTTATTGACATTTTTGAACTTTGATGTTGGAGAAGACTCCTGAGAATGCAATGAACAGTCAAGAAAACAAGCATCGAATAAATCAATCTGTCAGCCTTGGAAGCCATGAATTCGAGGCCTCTGCAGGCTGCCACATAATTACACATGAGAAATAGAGAGTACTTTCTCATGCAGTTAGAAGTGTTGTAGTCAAAATATTATTCTTTCTAAGAATGTCAAGGCCATTCTGTGCA
>JANHFL010007203.1:104068-116982 GCA_032468155.1 Oxyrhabdium leporinum | reverse complement strand
AAGGAAGGAAGGAAGGAAGGAAGGAAGGAAGGAAGGAATGAAGGAAGGAAGGAAGGAAGGAAGGAAGGAAGGAAGGAAGGAACTTCATATTTCATAGAAATACAATCTCAACCTGAAGCCTATCGTTCTTGTAATAATTATTTTCATCTAATAACTGAAGACCCTGCTGATATTTATAGTCTGGTGAGACTTCCTATATCTCTGACTGTATTCTCAGTTATTCAGCTGGTTTTTCCAGAGAGCTGAAGATGCAGTAAGCATTATCTATATGGCCAATATTTAAAACCAACAGGATGATTACAGTAATAGTTCTGAAGAATTATTTAGCTTCAGAGAGAACTTCTATCTTAAAAAGATGCCAGTGAAAGAATATGCCAAGTCAAGATCCATAAACTCACACAATTTATCTGTTCCTGTTTTGCTCTGTGCTTGAAAAATGTTCCAGAGGTCGTGAATCTCACAAATATATAGGAAATAGAAGTGATTCAGTAAAAGGTACCAAATCTTCCTCTTCTAATATATTTCATTTATATAATAATTCACAAAATTATTCCCAGAGAAATTAACTCTCTGTTTATCAACTGGCTTTTTCTCTGAATTACCATAGGATCTCAGCACTTTTTACTTATTAAACTATTTTGGTAGGAATCAGTGGCCTCTATAGAAAACCACAATGATGCAAAACATATTATGACACAGTGATACCATTGTGCCAATCCTATCCTTACATGCAAGATTCCTGATGCCCTACACAGAAAGGTTAGTTGAGGCAATATGATAATAGTCTAGATTGTTTATCCCTGTTTCCTCATATAGGCACCCATAGTGGGGTTACTTTTTTTGATATAATGCAACCTCCTAAATTTTGCTTCATTTAACATTTTTCAGCATTGCAATTCCACTGAAGGTACTTTCTGCACATGAGTAACATGTGTATTAAAAGCTCTTATGGGACCTATAGCCAAAGAGTCAATGAGCTGTTGTGATAACAGTGATGGACTAGAATCTGAGATTTTAAAATTCAAGTCTATTTTTAGCCACGAAAGCTGACTGGAGGTCTCTGGACTAATTTCTACATCTCAGCCAGATGGAGTTGTTGTAGCTATAAAATTGAAAGTTTGAGACTTTGAACTCTTATAAAAAAATACAGTCTATACTTCTAATAAATAAATACCTCAATATGGTAAAGTACTAGAATGAATTGTGATAAGTCCCCCCAGACACTTCCCCAGATACTCTCCAGATGTCAGTTCGGAGGAGGATGAACCAATCCCAGGCACATCAGGAAGGGAGTTGGTCAATGGCTCTGAGCTGAGAGTGGTCTGGCTGAAGCACAGCTGCAGCAGGACCGCCCTGAGGTTACAGGTGGGAAAACAAGCAGCTGCAGCCAGTTAGTGATTAAGATCTGAGAACAGGTAGGACAGAGGAAAGACAGGAGCAGCTAAGGTCAACTTGATTACTCATGAGGAGGCAACTTCATCCCTTTTGATGGGCTGTACTAGAGGATGGCTATTTAGCATAGCATACAGATGGAGATGATGCTAGGAAAAATGTGCTCATTTTCTAACTGCGTGTTTCCTTGTAGTTGTGATTCCTGCCTTGCTTTTGATTGACACTAACTTAATTTTGGACTGTATCTTGTGAACTCTGGACTCACATAGACTTAAAGTTCCCAAAGTTTACTGTTGATAGCAACAATATAATAAAAGAATTCAAAAGAAGTATTTTGTGAGTTCCAGAAAGACCTCCAATTCTTCTGTTGAGATGATGAACATAAGCTCTTTTCTTTAACAACTTTTCAACATTTGCTTTGCTTTCAAAGCTCAATTCTTCCATTGCCTCATTAAAAGCTTTGCCACTTCTTTATATAAACTGGTACATCTTGTCATTTCAATGTAAAACCCCTGATTTTGAGTTTTATTTTCACTACTAGGTCTTGACAGATAATTGTGGAATTCAAGAAGTTCAGGGATACCATACAGAACTCTTAATACCATCAGATTCATTATTTAGAGGTGGGCAAGTTACCTTTTTTTCCAGCATTTTAAACTGCAGATAGCATTTAAAGAATAAGGTTGGCTATTATGAGAGATATCTACATATCTCCACCAACCAGTTCCACTTCTGCTTATTCTATATTTATGCTGATTTCTCTCTTGACACAAAAAAAGACAATTCATTAAAGGGAAGTAGTGGCACAGAGGATTAATGATGCTGGAACTGCCAAATAGAAATGGTCTGCACTCTGGTTCAAGCCTGGTTTTTTTGAGAAGGAGTGAGCTCCCATCGTTCAGTCCCAGCAGTCCAAAAGCATGCAATAAGGATAGTTGCATAAGCGCTGAACAGAATGAAATAACATTCTAGGCTGTCAGGACTGCATTGTGTGCTTAGCATGAGTTGATTGTCCTGACATTGTATGCCATTCAATCAATCAATCAATCAATCAACCATTCCAATTTCCAATTCTGAGAAAAACTGGAAATTACATTTCTTTTTTCTCTCCCTTCCTTCCTCTTCTCTCCCTTTTTCCCTTTCTACGTATGGTTGTAAATAAAAACTTAAAGAAAGAAAAAAAAAACCTTTGACTCCTTCTTACGGCTGACTTTTTAGGATTTAAAAAGGACGATAATAACAATATAAAATGAGTCTTGACTTAGTCAAAACATTATTTATCATGTCGGCAAAGGCTCTTAAAATGCCAATATTTAACTTTCTGTATATCATTACAGACATTTGTCATTTCATAGACAAAATTAAGTGGTTGCATGTCCTCTGCTGTCATGTCAATCCATCAAATATTATTGTCATTCACAAATAAATCCTATTCAAATGCTTGTCAAACAACAGTTCTTTGGGGTGTGACAGTAACTAAGCATGATCTCATGTTTGGTTTTTATTACAAAAAATCTGCAGGTAGAAAGTGTTCAAATTCACTGCTGAAATAATCCTTGTGTTTTGCCTCATTCCTTTTTTCTTCCAAGTGACATGCCTTTCTTCTCTTGCCTTTCGCATTCACCATGCCTAGATACTTTAGAGTTGATGCAAGAGAAGAAGAGCAGGAAGAGGTTCAAGCTCAGTCAGTTAAGCTTGTATTCATTTTAATCAATTTTTGAAACTCTGCTTGATCCCTCCTTAGGGAGGATAGAAGTTTTATTTCCTTCTTCCATCAGTATGTCATCCTCTGTATGCATACTAATGGACATCTTTCAGCTACACCTGAATGTGCTAAAGACACATTAGAGTTGCTTAAATCAATACAAATAACATTAATACTCATAAACAGCTTTAAAAAGATTATTTTTCTAGGATTCTTTTCAAAGTATTCAAATAACAATTGATAAAATGTGGTCAGGTTTAAAGGTGTTCCCCCATCACTGCCTTTCCCCAGTATTTTATAGCTTTACTTCCTTGTTTTATTTCTTATTTAGGCTTATAGGCTGCTTTAATCCATGGATATCCAGCACAGTTTCAAAAATCATCTCCAGTGAGAGGATTAAAACATTATATAAAATAACAACATAAATAATAAGGTGAAACAATAAATTGTGATTGCAAAAAAAGATACATATTAAGAGCAACAAATAGCATGCATTTTCATTTCACAACAATTTCCCACCCCAAATCCTTTGCAATAGCTAGATTTCTATGGCTTTCTTGAATAATAAAAAAACAAAGAACTTATATTAGGATTGGATGGGAATGAGGTTGCTGTGTAGTGCACTTTGGGATTCCTGCAGATGACATTCTCTTGAAGAGAAGATTTGATGAGAGCCCATTCTTCTCGATTTCATTGGATGGGCAGAAACTAATGGGAAGCTAAGCAGTCCTAATGACAATCAGGCCTCACATGGAGGAACTGGACAACCATCCTCTTGAATTGCATCTGGAAAGTAACTGCTAACTACTGCTGCTCTTGAAGCAAAGGCATAGGAATAATTAAAGGCATTCTTCACCATACACTTCGGACCTATTAAGTTTCCAGGTGGTCTCCAAGAGCAAACACATAGAATACATTACAATAGATTAAATGAGAGGTGACTAAGTCATGGGTGACTAAATAGGGCCTCACTATCCAGGTAAGCTTGTCAATGATGCATAAAAATGTAATTTTGCAAATATTCTCTTAATCACAGCTGTCAACTGCTTTATGAGAAGTTCTGATAGCCTAGGAGGAACATTGATTAGAAACAATTCTGCTGAAGTAGCACAATCCAGTCTAGAGCTAACAGTATAATTCTGATACCAGAAGGCTTCTGGAAGCCATAGACACTTCTTGTTGAGATTAAACCTAGACCTGTTCTTCATCTGGAGTCTATAGTATTGTCCTAGGCACCAGGACAATACTATAATCTCTCCTGTTTGTCCTGGGTCAAGATGTATATAATAATGATACCGGAACACATGTCAGCAGACAACCTCCATCAATAGTTTAATATAGATGTTAGATGGAGTGTACCAACCTGTGAAACCTGTAGAGAGTAAGGACATTGACTTTGAAGGAGAGATACAAGCTCCATTTCAACAGAGGTTGTTCTCAGAAGAACAAAATCTGCATGAACAATTGCAAGTTTTAATTTAAATGGAACCTAAGAAAACAGAATATATCACTGGAAAGTCAGCAACACTTAAGAACTGTGATGCCTTTTCCTCCCAAATGCTCTGCACAGAGAATGTCTAGTTTGGACCATAGTGTGAATATCTTGGCAATATTCAAAATAAATAAATAATTTTAAAAACCCCACTCCAGAACTCTAAACAGTTTTGTGTCAGCCTTGGAAGCCATGAATTTGAGGCCTCTGCAGGCTGCCACATAATTACATATGAGAAATAGAGAGGGAGTACTTTCTCATGAAGTTAAAAGTATTGTAGTCAAAATATTATTCTTTCTAAAAATGTCAAGGCCATTCTGTGCAGCACCTGGAAGAGGAATACCGAGATGGAAGATGGCATGTTGGGTAACACTTATGATTGGGAAATGTGATTTATGATGGGCAAAAGAAGGTGGTTCTGTAATTCTCTTTTAGGTGGAGAAAAACCTGGGTCTTCAGATTCAGGTTTTTCCCAGATCTGCCAACATGGTTTCTTTAATAAACTTACTTAGAATAACACTTATCTGAGTGCTGAGTGATTTATTGGAACTTGGATGGAACGCTGACACAATCCAGAGTTCTCACTTGGAGTACAAATGAACAGGCTCCAATTATCCTACGGGAATAAACGATGTAAAGACTTAGATGGGAAATGTGGAAGGAAAGGAAAGAAACACCAGCAACAAGGTGATAAACTCAGTTATAGCAGCAATGAGTGCAGCTTTGGAAAAGTTTATTGTTCCAGTTTAGGAATAGATGGTCATGGAGAAAATCTATGTGGCTGCTAAAGCTGACAATGACTTGATGGCCCATAATCAATCAATCATCAATCAAACAATCAAAGCCTTGATTTTTTTCCCATGACTGCTTTAAAAGATTTCACTAAGTAGTACTTCCATCTCCTTTCACACTCTGCAGATCTTTATTTATTGTCCTTTTTTAAAGGCTTTTCATTTCTACCCCATACATTCCCATCACCAGTTCATAATTTAGCACAGCTTGCTATCCTTAGTAGCCAAAATACAGATAACAGGCTATGCCTGATCTCTGTTAAGATGCATGTCATCGTAAATCCAACATCAGCAAATATAATCTTTTAATTAAAAATCATACCAGATGCTTTTTCTACTGAACTGAGTAAATTCAAGAGGGTGTTTTAGTGCAAATTGCTAGATATGAGCCAAGAACTTAAGCTTTAAATTGCAGCCTGCCAGACATAAGATGGGGGGGAAAAATGAAAAATCTGTTCAACAGCATCTGGCTAGATTGTTATCCTAATTACACTGCTGTTAGAAGTCAGCATGGTATTATTACAGATATCAGGATTCAAATATATTTACACTGGGAAGCTCCTTAGTCTAAAAGTAAGACATACATGAAAAATAAACAACTAGGACTTTTTAACCAAATAATCAGAAAACGTGTACGTTTTTACATGCAATTCTAGACTGCTTGACCTCAATGACCATTGAAGATTGTCATCCACACAGATGATGCAGACTGAATGTCACCAATAAATCTCTTTCACGTAAACCCAACCTCCCACTCCTGATTTTTATCAGCAACCAATCATTGATCTGCTCAGCCAAACCAAATGTATGCTCAGATGAACACTTCAATAACAGTTGTACAACTGTATTTATAACACTTATTCTTATATTAAGAGTAGACTTCAAATATTTTTAGTAATATGATTCCCATGAGCCATTGTTCTCTCTGCAAATATTCAACATGTAATAATATTTCTATTACCTTTGTCATCCTGATCTTATATAATCACGTATTATTATTCTGAATTTAAGCATCTGTCCTTGATCTTACATGCTTTTTTAAGAAAAAAATGTGTAAAATTAAATAGGGAACAAATTTTGTTTCTTAAAATCCAGTTTTTTGACAAGTACTCCGGATAAATATATGCTTTCTATTCACTTCGCATGTTAGCACATTTTATTTCATTCTATTTTAAATTTATTTCGCTATTTTAGCTTTGTATCTGGGCTGACATGCATTTTATCTGAACCGTTAGATGCATGGAATAATTACTCTGTCAGTGCTGTGTTGAAATCTATCATAATTAAGTGATCCATGCACATTTTTTTCATCATTATATGGAAACTCAATTCAGTCAATGATATTCCTGAAATCTGCCTCAAATGCTACAATTAAGGGATCATGGGTCAAAAAATTGCAATCACTGTTTTGCTCTAGGCATACTCTTCCTAATTTATCTACTAGTGATCACAGGTACTTTTAGGATAATGTCGATTTGTTTTGCTACTGTTGTCCTGCTGTTTTATTGATATCATACATATTTTTATGGACAACTGTTGAACTGTGAATTACATCACAAAATTCAATTAACTGGACATACTTTTTAAAATAGGAAAATTATTATGCATTTCTGGCAGTGTCTATACAGAAACTTTCCTTTTTTCTTTTCCCAAAAAGATTTTTGTAAAGATTGCTAAACATTGCAGCTCAGCTCTATTGTTGGAATTTATGTTAAACAAATTCCATTCAACTCCTTTCGAAATTTATGTGATTTTTAAGAGCCAAGAATTGTTAACAAAAAAAACCCTTAACTCATTTAAGTTTTTAGAAATCGCCTCCCATCACCACCAGTCAGTTTGCAATGTTAGCACATGCATTGTACCATGTAAAAATACATCACCATAATGTCTTTTATGAGAAATCTGGTTCAAAGCTTCAACCTTGGCAGAAAGCTATTTTTACATCTATCCACACTAATAACTCTGTTGTCTATACTCCCCAAGTCCTTGGATTTAATCCTATCCTGTTTATTATAAAGTCTCACTAGTATTAATGGATCTTACTTCCAAGTAACTTTTAAAACATACGTTTATAAACTTTCAACACCTAAGATTGAATCTGTATTTTGTTATTGCTATCTCGGTATTCTGATTTTATGTTTGTATAAGTGTTGAAATTTTACACAATTTTATTGCTTTTACTGGATTGTTTCCCACTTCAAGCTCATAATCATAATGAAAACCAAATACAAATTTACAACGACAAATAGCCAGACAAACCCACTCTGTGTCAAAACGTGTGTACAGTAAGAATAAAATTCTATGCTACATAATGGAAGAGTACAATATAATGCTCTATCACTCAGTGTTTTCTTTCTCAAAAATACATCCTTTCCCGTCATTGCTGATCAACCTATCTAACATGAATATATTTTAGAAAGAAGTACTTTCTTGTATATTGGTTATGTGCAGAATATCAAGTTTGATTACCCTAGTGGCAGTATTCAGTTCGAAATCTATCTGCTTATATGAAATGAATAACACACCTGTACTGTAGTGTTGGTAAGTCTATTTGTAACTAACATTTTGCATGCAACAGTTTAGCAAATTCAAAAGGAACCCTGAAAATAGACGGTAAAAATTGTTAAGTTCAAGTTGTTTCATAGATTTGTCTTGTTGATCGTGATGATTAAAATTGATACAGAAAAAGAAAGCCAATCGTATAGTCAAGTTTTTATTTGGCAAAATTATTTATTAAATTTATATAGCTGCTCATCTCCCTACCATGACTCTGGGCAACCTACAAAGTTAAAAATCCAGAAAAAAATCCAGAATTAACCAAACATAACCACAGAAATCATTAAAGGTAAACTACTGAAATCATAAAAACATAATAATCAGCAGGAAAACACCATTCTTTTTCCTAAAAATACAACCACTTAGCAGTCTCTCCACCAAGTTCACATGGATTTGAACGCCAGATGACAAAACCATGTCTTCTGGCTCTTCCATCAGTCTTATGCAAGACTGCATGCAATCTCTCCTGCAAATTTAGCTTCTTATTCCAAGATTGCATTATTTACTGGAGATCTTCACTTATTTTGAATTGGTAATTCCCATATTCTTTATTGTATTTTAGCTTCTAGTTATATATATGTGACAAAATGAGAAAGCCAAATACAAATGAGCACTAATACTTCTATAAGCTTCCTCATGGCGAAAAAATCCCTCTACCAAGAGTAAATCAATGTAATAAAGGAACCTAGAACAACTTCCCTGCAATGTTCATTTTCTATGTGCAATGCAATTTTAGAATAGCACTTTTAGTATAGAATAGCATACCAAAACACAGATGTTTTATCTCCAATGTAATGCAATAGAGTAATATTATCTATAATAGAACATTGGGACTTTACAACATTTTCTTTATGCTATTTTCACCATATTTTTCAGTTTTTAAAGAAAAACAGGTTCAAAAATGAGAGGTTTCTGTATTACCAATTGAAACATAAAACCCAAATATACTAAACAAGGAGATGAGAAAAGGGTTGCCCCAACTTCCAAATTTAATTTAAACAGGCCTGCCTGTCTCTTAATTTCATATTAAAGTTAAGAAAGTTATTAGTCTCTAAATTTGAGGAGGACAATGATGTTGTCTTGTGGGTAGAATATATTTTAAGTTCTATCATTTAATTATTTAAGCCTTAAATAACTAAGGGTCCTACTATACAATCAACCAATCCATTGCAAACACATTTCAATGCTAAACTTTTCAAAAGAGGTCATTTTGAAAATGCCTCTCCCAATTAAAGGAGTCTTTATCTGCTACTTAGAACAGGGGTGTCAAACTCAAGGCCCGTGGGCTGGATCTGGCCCACAGGGTGCTTAAATCTGGCCCGCGGGATTGCCCTGGAAATATCAAAAGCCCGGCCTGCAGTGCCTCTGCCAGCCAAAATGGGCCATATGGGGGTCAAGTGCAGCCTCCCGCAGCCCACTTTCAGCCTCGACAGCGTCCTGCAACACTGTCATCCAAAAACGGGCATCACAAGGGCCTCGTGGGGTCTCCGTGCAGCCCGTTTTTGGCCGGCAGAGTACTGCTGGAAGCCAGGGAGGCTGAAAACGGGCTGCCCGGGGGCCTCATGGGGCCTCTGCACAGCCCGTTTTCAGCTGGCAGGTTGCTGCAAAAGGCCATGGAAGCCGAAAAGGAGGCACGGGGGGGGCACACATGGCCCCACACATCTCATTTTGGCCGGCAAAATGCTGGTGTCCATCCTATCTCCTCCCTGCTCCCCGCCCCCACTGACGAGAACTACAATGCTGATCCGACCCTCGAAGGAATCCAGTTTGACACCCCTGGCTTAGAACACTACTTAGCCTATAAATTGTTGAAGAACAAGATGAATTTCAGTTATGAGTCTTGAGCAAAGATTTCATTGCCAATTTCAGGATGACCAGAGCTTGCTGCTTTTGACAACTTTTTGTTATTCCTTTCTTAGCTTCACCACAGACCTCCTCTTGAACTCTACTTCTCTTCTGGGACTGGAACCACATTATTGTGTGCTGCTTTATAGAAACCTGAGATTACAGCTAAAAAACCAAATCTTGTCAGCAATAAGTACACTGCCAGTAGCATTTCATTTTACAGGCTTACTGCAAAATCCTGCAATAAATATTAACTTAACATGAAGCATGTTAACTTAATTAGATTTATGGGATATCATTCTGCAATAAAATATGCTTCCAGTTTGAACTTGCTTGTACCCATAGAACTAGATTGTAACTGTCCCCCAGTTAAACATTTTTAGTTTATATTTATTTGAGCGACAAATTAATAGAGTTGGAGATTACTCTATATCAGCTATAATATCAGCTAGAGTTCTTAATAATATTTTCACTTAAACTAAATATTTCTAAAGCAAAAAGTAGAGAAACAAGTTCCAGGAAATCTCATTTCAAGAGAGACTAAGTAGTAACAACAAAAATCAGGGTATAATAGATACAATTTCTGTTCAAACTTCACTCAAAGTAAAATTATGTGATTTGTGTCCATTTTTATTTGACCTTTTAATTTAATTTTAATTCGTGTCATTTTTATAGAAGTTGTATAGTTATGTACTTTCACAAATAGTAAAAGTACTCATTTCAAAGTACTGAAACTGAAGCTTTACTCTATAAATTCAAGATTCACTCTATAAATTCAATTTTATGCATGTTATTTCATGTATATTGCTCTCACATTTCATGCCTAGATATATTATTGGGTTTTATCCCATGTTCTTTTATTGTACCTAGTCAGTTCTATTACTACATGGTACCAAAAACAGAACAATTTAGAATTCCTTTCTCCTTATAATTATTATTCAAAATCACTTCATTTATAAAGCCATGTAATTAATATTATCTTTGTACACCTACTAAAACTGAGTAAATATGTACCGACTTGCAATTCTCTCAACCTTTTTTTTACTTTAGAAAACTAATACTTGAAATCCAACTCCCATTGCTTTGACAATGCATACAAAGCTTCCAACCAAAACCTGCAAGATGTTTATGCATTCAGCTATCAAGTTATCTCCACAAAAATAAAAAGTGAACAAATGTAGTTGCTATTATTGATTTTTGTAACCACACAGGCATTAGGAATAAACAAAAGGGGTAATAAATTATGTTTGCAAGAACAGGGAATTCCCAAAAACAGACAATGCAACTAGTACCATTTATTTAAAAAGAATACCTTTATTAAAAAATAACATAGAGGCACTGTCTTACGGCATTGTTTCATTTAATTCTTCTATGCTGTCCACCTCATACCAGTAGGTCCAGCTTTTTTTAAAATACTAAAATCTTCGATATTTGCTTTCTTTTTAATTATACCAATTAGGCTAAATCAAGTAATGCAGAGAAATATGGTTATAATGTGACAGAAGGAAAACTTAAAGTCGTAAAATATACATGGTTAGATCCGCAAATAAAATTTAATTCATAACGGGTAACATCATTAACAAAACAACACCAAAAACTATAGCTATAATCTTATTTATGTTACAAGAAGGTGCTCCTGCAATCAACTGGGCTTACTTCCAAGTCAATGTGCTAAGAATTAGGGCATGATTAATAATGTCAGAAAGCAACCTTTCAGTAGCCATTCAAAGTCTTCTAACAATTTTGGGCACTGCTACATTATCAGCAATAAATATGTGGATTTAAGGTTGTAAGGATGAAGCATATTTAAAAGAGAAAAGATTTCATCTGAAATACAGATTATCCAAGGGCATCTACAGATTTAAATTTTACTTGGGCAATTTGTCAGCACTTACATAAAAATACTTTGCAGCACTCTGAACAACACTGAGGCTATGTCTGCACATTTCACGGAGGCATGGATTTGATTTGGCTCAGGTATTATATAAACTTATTTTCTTTATTCAGTGCTTGTTTTATTAATGTAGCCACAATCCAATTCTGACTTAGTACAGATTGCCCAATCATTTCCAGCTGGGCCCTTTCACCAGCAAGGGCAACCAAACAAACCTTGCAAGGTCCTTCAATGGTGTCTCATGACCTGCAACATGGATTTCCATTTTGTTGCTTTCAAATAAGTTAAAAATCAATACCAAGTCAAGAAACCTAAATGTTCAGCTATAGTTTGATTGCAAAGGACAAGACAAAATGTCTATACAAATAATCCACAACTTATGGCCAAAATTGAGCCCAAAATTTATGTTGCTAAGCGAGAAATTTGTTAAGTGAGTTTTGCCCCATTTTACGACCTTTCTTGCCATAGTTGTTAAGTGAATCATTGCAACTGTTAAATTAGTAACATGGTTAAGTGAATTTCATTTCCCCATTGTCTTTGCTTGTTAGACGGGACACTGCAACTGTCATAAATGTGAATTAGTTATCAAGCATCCAAATGTACATCACCATGGGAATGTTGCAACAGTCATGTGTGAAAAATGGTCGTAAGTCACTTTTTTCAGTACTCTGGTAACTTTGAATGGTCACTAAGCAAACTGTTGTAAGTTGAGGACTCCCTGTACCTAGATTACAAAGCAACAGAAAATTATGCTTTCCAATGGCAGTCTTAGACACTACACTGCTAGGGGAAAATAAATCAATTGAAGAGTGTGCTCATTCATAGCGAGCCAAGAATTCCAGGTGTGCAATGTTTCATCTCACTCACAGGGAAGATGAGAAAGCTAAGTCATCTGACTCAACTACTACTGGTTCTTTGGAGGAACCATATCTGCTATACTACCACACACTCTGGCTAAATGAAGGACCTTTTATAAATATTTCACATATTCTAAAAATGTATTTATCTAATCCCTTCCCTTAAATTTTACATATGCAAATGAATTACATACTGTTAGGTACTCAGATTCAGGGGTGGGCTGCTGGGGTTCGGTTGGATTCTTAGCGAAGATTCTGTGGAGTTTGCTGAACCCCCAAATCCCACTCCTGGCTGGCCCCTCCCTAAGGGAAGAAATGGTTGCAGAAATTATGTAGAAAATGACACTCAAATTTTATGTATCCATCCATCCAATTTATAATT